>JACEIK010017889.1:0-11504 GCA_018107945.1 Datura stramonium | reverse complement strand
TTGGACGGCTCTGTCCACTTGAGTGTGATAGTCGGGACCACGTAAGCTCTATCATGGTAATGTCGGTTATATGACGAGTCTCCCATTGTTCCTCATGATTCATGTATATCGGTCATGATATTATGTTTTTAGCAAGTTTGACCTAATGTTCAATTTTACTTATGATTTCAATTTTCAGCTTTGGGTCATTCGATTCAGTTATGATGTTCAGTTATGTTCAGATCATGATTTCACAAAATAGAATGCACGCCCTACTCTCAGAATCTTATCTTGATTATATTTTATACTATGCATGTTTAATGATTTTACTTACATAACTGTTGTACTTACCTTGCATAGTCGGTATATTCCATGTATTGAATGCATATCCTATGTTGTATCATTTCATGATACAGGCTCGGATATCTAGACTCAGTCCTGCCGCTAGTCAGACTCCTGAAGTTAGCATTTCTTAGCATCAGTTGGTGAGTCCTCATCTTGCGAGGGCCCTTCTTATCAGTTGTATTACGTCTTTTCAGTTTTCAGACTATAGTGAGTTAGTTGGGGTATTGTCCCATCAACTCATCAGTATTACATGCTTTCTCAAACATAGCTGTATTCATCTTTAGACTCATATATGTATTCAGAGTTTATGTTTTGTTTAGACGTCCCCTATGTTATTCATGATGATCTTCCGCCTCAATATATTTGAGTTAAATGTTATGTTCATGCTATGAGTTTACATGGAGCCTTTTAGGGTTCCTTGCCCCGTATATCAGTCCAGGTCTATGTTCGGTTCGTGACATATATAGTATATTCTCAATAAAACACATCTACTCCAACCTTCAGAAACAAGCAGAAACTTCATCAACATCATACCAAAATAATACATCATTCTTCGCTTTCAATTTCTAGTTTTAACTTGAAAGTTCTTGCGAGTTTTAGGGGTAAAACTCTTACGTTTTTTCTTGTAATAAACTCCTATGATGGAGTACATATGAATCTTGTTTCTGCCTCAAAAAAGCAGCAACACTGCTCCAAACGCAGCATTTCAACAACATAACAAGTAACACAAGTTACTACGAACTTCCTCTAAGTTCCTTTTACAAAACCCATAGAAAAAAAAAGATGGGATTGCTTAACCTTAGTTGGATTTAAAATTTTCCAAGATAGGAGTGCTTTTACTCCTCTTTACTCTACCAAAAAAATAGTTTGGTAGAAAAAATCTTCGTAGCTATCCGAACATCGCACTGGAATTTGCTAGCTTTTGGTGTGTATTTTGACGGTTGTTTTGGCTTGCTTCTTGAACGAAAATAGAGAGAAAATACGTTGTATAAGAAGGATAGTCAAACCTGGATGTGTATGAAATTTTTTCCACAACAAAAATATATAATTTTTAAAGAGGTAGGGCGGTGGAAGCGCTAGATTGTCACGCTCACGTCACTACTCGATAGTGCTTCGATAAAATGCCCACAACTTTTTACTCCGACCTATGATTGATGAGCGGTTTGATGATATGAAAACTAGACTCAAAGACCTTTAACTTTATAGGTCATAGATTTTAAAACTCATTATTGATTGGAAGATATAATCATTTAAAATTGACCCTTACTTATGAACTTTATGTACTCTTCGTAGTTGTTTCCATCCAAACTTATGGGCAACATATAGCTCGTACATCCCTTCACAAAACATACAAATATTAAATAATTATAAAAAACTTTTCAGGGTGTAACATCCTCCCCATCCTCTAGAAATATATGTCCTCAAGTTTGGGTTATCTTCACTTGACACGCATTAAAAGTACATAGTTAGTAATACATATGTCACGACCCGAACATAGGCCCAGATAGAGACACGGGACAAGGAACCCCTAGAGGCTTCAAGTCAACCCATGGCATGGACATATCAACTCAGAGCATACAACAAGAAGAAACTAAAATAATAAAACATGCTTAAGCGGAAGTCTGCATATATCAATCTATAACAGAATCAACACTGACAAGCTAATTTTTTTTACATATTGTTTGAAAAGCCTCTAACATAATTGATGAGCTGATGGGACAACATCCCCAACTAGCTCGACGAAATCCGTAACTGGAATAACATAAAAATGGATAACTGAATGTCCTCGAAAGATGAGGACTCACCAACACTGGCTAAACAGATATGGGAGGAAAGCAGGACTAATGACGTGGATGAGACTGATCCCCCGACTTGTTTCATGAAACGATACAACATAGAGTATGCGGTCAGTACTTGGAACATACTGAGTGTGCAAGGTAATAAAAACGGGCAGTTAAAAATACATAAGAGTTCATAATAGTAGGACAACATGAACATGTAGTAAATATCATAATACAAACATGAGGGCTCAACGTTTCCAAACCATTCTTAATCTAGTCATAATCATAGTCATAAGAGAAACTTCATAAAACATAACTTGAGCCAAAATAACATAAACATGACAATGCATAAATCATGAGGAACAATAGAAGAACTCGTCTTAACCGACACCATCAAGATAGAGCTTACATAATACCCCAACTATCTCGCTCAAGTGGACAGAGTCATCCTATGTTTGACAGGAAAGGGACGTGCATGATGGGATATCAAAATGGGGAAATCCATGAATACATATACCTACGGTGGAATGTAGTTCTGAGATCTGAATGTCGAGTCTACTCAGTGCTAGACACTGCTCCCAAATATGTGCACATGAAGCTCATATAGTAATTGTGAAATTATTTATGAAGTTCATGGATAAATAAATCATAACATACATGATCATACTTGAAATACATGGTTAGTCATTAATAAGGGACCATGAATCGGCCAAAAGTCATAAATTCATAACTCATGAAGAACATGCATACTTGTAAAAATTCATATACTTGACATTCATAAGTCCATGAAGAGAACTTGAAGAGAAATCATTTCATCAATCATAATTTCATAATTTAGGCCTAGGAAGATCAAAATCATAATAGAATCATAACTTGACTTTTCATAAGACTTTGCATAATTGTGCATAGATTGACTTGGATTTGAAATCATAAAAATTATAATCAATTTAAATATAAAATCTTAGGGAAAAGATCTTAAAATAATATTTAGAACATAAAGGGAATTAACCCATAATCAAATCAAAGAGAATTCCATAAATTTGAGATTAAAACCCCATAAGATCATCAAACTAACTTTAATATTTAAATTCATGAACATGGAGGGAAATTGGGGAATGAGAGTAAAGAGGACTCTCATTCACAACCCTACATACCTGGGAAATCTAATTTTACACTTTCCCGTGAAAGCCCAAAGGAATTGGAGAAGAAATTGGGGAGTTCTAGGCTTGAACTTCCATTAGAATCCCTTAGTTTCCATGAATGGGGAGGGAATGGGTTAGAATATGCTAAGCACCCTTAAAACCTTCCTAACTGAGCTTAACACGACATAGTTTAGGACTTAGGGGCTTAGGAATTATGGATTTTCCATTACTAACTTTGTAAGAAATATACACTGCCAGGGGTCACGACTCATCTCATGAGTCGTGCCCTGATCCCACGACTCGTGATGAGATCCTTTGTCGCTGCTGCCTTGCTCTCCAATCTTACATGGAATTTCCCCATGGGTCACACAATGACTCGTGCCTTCATCCCATGAGTCGTTAGAATCATCCGTCACCAACACTGCCTCATCCCACCTACAGTCACAACCCACGACTCGTGGTTTCCTACCATGGGTCGTAACATCACTCGTGACTTCGCTTCCTTGCAAAGAATTTTCCCTTACTTACAACCTTTTTAACAACTTGTCGTCTCTCACAATGAGTCGTACCATGACTCGCGTCTTTCAAAGTCAGCAATCCCCATATCCTCCCCATGACCCTGACCACGAGTCGCACCCACATACCACGACTCATGTTTTGGCTCATGATCTGCACCCTAGACTCCACGTCTTCTGCACAACTCCTACGACTCGTCCTTCCTTTCCAAGACTCATAGGACGAGTCATCCTGCGATATATTCCCAACTTTTCTACTGATCTCTTTTCGAATCCCTAGCCTAGTCTTAGGGACTTCTGGGATATTACAATGTTTCCCCCTTGGGAACATTCGTCCTCAAATGTGGGGTAAGAATACAGAATCACTGGGGAAAACATGCCATCCTAAATACTGAACATCTAGAGCTGAAAATTAATGGAGTGAATGACCCTAAACTGAAACACACGACTAAACTGGATTCATGAATCACACGTACATACATTGACATGAAAGAAACTTGGAAACATGAACTAAACGTGAAACTGAATAGAGTACTAAGGATGAAACTGATACCTCAACCTGGAATTGAATCGGAAGGGAATATGCAGGTATTTAGCCATCATATCTGTTTTGGCTTCCCTTGTAGATCCCTCAACATGCTGATTTCTTCAAAAAACCTTTACTGAATCTACTTCTTTGTTTCTTAGCTTCTAAACCTGACGATCAAGTATTTTAACCGGAACCTCTTCGTAGCTAAGGCCATCCTTCACACCTACGCTTTCCATTGGAATAACTAAAGTTGGATCACCCATGTACTTCTTTAAAAGCAACACATGGAAAACTAGATGTACTGAAGCCAATTCTGAGGGCAAATCCAACTCGTAGGCCACCTTTCCAAAACGTCTCACAATCCGGTATAGGACAACATAATGGGGTCAAAGTTTCCCCTTCTTTCCGAACCTCATCACTCCTTTTATGGGAGACACCTTCAAAAACACCCAATCATCAACTTCGAACTCAAGTTTTGTCCTCCTCACATCTACATAGTACTTTTGGCGACTCTGAGTTGTTTTCAATCTTTCCCTTATAAGCTGAAATTTATCCATAGCCTTATGAACCGTATCCGGTCCCATCAACGTAGCTGCACCGACTTCCATCCCATAAAGAGCCTCAAACGAAGTCATCTGAATGCTAGAATGGTAACTGTTGTTATATGCAAATTCAATCAGAGGTAAATGATCATCCTAACTACCTTTGAAATCAATTACGCATGCTCTCAACATATTCTCAAGAGTATGAATGGTTCGTTCAGCCTGACCGTCTATTTGCTGGTGAAAAGTTGTACTAAGCTTGACCTGAGTACCTAGACCTTTCTACAACAATCTCCACAGCTGGAGGTAAACAGAGTACCTCTATATTATATGATGGACAAGGGAACTCCATGCAACCAAACTAAATCCCGAATATACAATTTAGCATAATTCTTTGCTGAGTCGGTAGTCTTGACCAGTTGGAAATGAGTTGCTTTGGTCAACCTATCCACAATCACCCATATGGAGTCCTACTATTGATGAGTACGAGGTAACCCTTTAATGAAGTCCATATTGATCTCCTCCCACTTCCAAGTGGGGTTACTAATGTCTTGAAGCACACCTCCAGGTCTTTGATGCTCAACTTTCACCCGTTGACAATTCAAACACTTAGCCACGAACTCCGCTATGTCCTTCTTCATGCCATTCCACCAATAGACTTCCAATAGGTCACGGTACATCTTGGTGGCACCTGAATTTATAGAATATCTGAAACCATGAGCCTCATGCAGTTTCCGCTACCTCAAGTCATCAACACCCGAAACACACAAACGACCCTGATATCATAGTACACCATCTCCCCCTTGGGATAAAACCTCCACCTTCTAATTCTGAACCACCTCCTTCAGCTTTACCAAAATAGGATCCTTATCTTGCCTAGCCTTGACTTCAGTCAGCAAAGAAGACTCTGATCCATTCTGAACAATAACACCACTATCTGCTGAGTCAACAAGATGAACTGCTCGTCATGTAAGTCAATGCACATCCTTCACTAACTCTTTCCTCTCCTCATCTACATGGGACAGACTCCCCATAGATAGCCTGCTAAGAACGTCTGCCACTACATTAGCCTTGTTGGATGATAAAGGACACTCATATCGTAATTCTTAAGAAGCTCCAACCACCTTCTTTGATGTAGATTTAGATCCTTCTGAGTAAACACGTACTATAGGCTTTTGTGGTCCGTAAAAACATCCACATGGACCCTATATATATAGTTTCTCCAAATCTTCAAGGAAAATACTACTGCTACCAACTTGAGGTCATGAATTGAATAGTTATTTTCATGGACTTTCAGCTGCTTAGAAGCATAGGCGATAACTTTACCGTGTTGCACTAATATACAACCAAGGCAGATCCTTGAGGCGTCAAAATATACCACAAACCCATTGGTACCCTCAGGTAGGGTCAACACTGGTGCTGAGTTGAGTCGAGTCTTCAACTCTTGGAAGCTCTTCTCACAGGACTCCGACCATTGAAACATTACTTTCTTCTAGGTCAACTTAGTCAATGGTGCTGCAATGGATGAAAACCCTTCCACAAACCACCTGTGGTAACAAGCTAAGCCCAAGAAACTCTTGATATCCAAAGGACTCGCTAGTCTAGGACAATTATTTATAGCTTCTATCTTTTGAGAGTCCACCTGCACACCCTCACTTGACACCACATGACCCAAAATGTTACTGAGTTTAACCAAAACTCACACTTGCTGAATTTAGCATACTGCTAGCGATCCTTAAGTGTCTATAGCACCACGCTCAAATGAGCGGCTAGCTCCTCCCCTCTCCAAGAGTATATGAGAATGTCATCTATGAACACAATCACGAACATGTCCAAATACGTCTGGAACACCCTATTCATCAAATCCATAAAAGCTGCAGAAGTATTCATTAGTCCAAAAGACCTAAGTACAAACTCATCGTGACCATACCGAGTCTTGAAGGTTGTCTTCAGGATGTCACTCTCTCTAACCCTAAGCTGATGATATCTGGATCTGAGGTCTATATTCGAAAACACTTGGCACCTTAAAGCTAATCAAACAAGTAATCAATTCTGGGAAGGGGATACCTATTCTTGATGGTGACCTTGTTCAACTGCCGATAGTCAATGCACATTCAGAGGGAACCATCCTTCTTTCGAACAAAAAGTACTGGTGCACCCCACGGGGATTTGCTAGGTCTGATGAAATCCTTGTCTAACAGATCCTTCAACTGCTCTTTCAACTCCTTTAGCTCAGCTGGAGCCATCCTGTAAGGAGGAATAAATATAGGTTACGTATCAGGAAGAAGGTCTATACCAAAATTAATCTCCCTCTTGAGTGGAATTCCCAGTATAGCATCTGAAAACACTTATTGGTATTAGCACACTACAGAACTGACTGAATAGTCGTAGTTTTGGATGTAGCATCCTTAACCCAAACTAGATGGTACACACAACCTTTAGAGATCATCTTTCTGGCCTAAAGCGACCTACAGGCACAACTGAACTACCCTTCCACTCTAGGACTGGGTCACCCAGAAACCCAAATTCTACCATGGGTTCTATAATTTACTGAGGCATAACATGTATGTAGCTAATCCATGCCAAAGATAAAATAAAAATTTGTCATTGATAGCTCTACTAAATCTGCTGAGATGACTTTCTAAAGGACTGTGACAGGGCAATTTTGGTATACCCGTCGAGCTATAACTGAATCATTGACTGGAGTAGAGACTGAGAAGAGTTCTGGTAGGATTTCGGGACTGACTCTGAAACTAATAGCAATATAGGGTGTCAAAAAAGATAGATTATCCCCTAGGTCTAACAATGCATATACATCTAAGTGGAATACTCGTAACATACCAGTGACCACATCTGGTGAAGTCTCCTACTCCTAACGAGATGCGAGCGCATAAAACCTATTCTGGTGCTGACCACCACCTGCACTAGTGGACACACCCTGCTGAGCTAGGCATATTGGTGCTGTTTCTGAACTGGTAGTCTATGTACTGCCTCTACCATCATCCTTACTAGCCAACGGACACTCTTGGCGCCTGTGCCCGGCTCTACCACACCCAAAATAGATATCTAGTCCAATCAAGCACTCCTCTATGTGATTCTTGCCACACTTCCCGCAAGCTGGAAAGGTACGCTTTACTTGCATGCTCCTCTGTCCCCTCAAGCTTGATGCTCTGCTCCTTTGGTCACCCTTAGATATAGATGGAGTACTGACCGATGATGGTGCTAGAGCTAATGACCTCATATGGGATTACTGACGATGTCCGCCTCCCGATCTTTGCAGGGAGAACCTAAAATTGTCTGTCCTTTCCCTTTTGGCCTCTCTCTCTCAAATGCACCACCTCTATCTGCTGGGCATATAAAACCAATTGAGGAAAATAGATGTCCTTATAAAGAATAGAGGTCCTACATTCCTTGACTAGGTAGTTCGCTACTCCATGCACAAACCTGCTCACCCGAGCTCTTTGATAGCCACCAACTTTGGTGCATATTTGGACAAATGGGTGAACTCCAAAGCATACTCCTAGACTGCTATATTATTTTTCCTCAAGTTCACAAATTTAGATGCCTTTATCTCCCTCATCTCACAGGGAAAGAACCGATCCAAGATCACAGTAAGAAACTTATCCCAATAAATGGGACCCTCTCGGACTACTCTACTATCCTTCCACTGTCTGAACTAGATATATGCAACCCCTTTCAACCATAAGAGGCTAGGTCTACGCACTTCTCCCCTGTCACCCCCATAATTTGGGTGATCTTCTAGATCTCATCAATAAAACATGTGGATCCTCGTCCACCTTCGATCCGAGGAACTCCGGAGGGTTCATCTTAAGAAAGTTCTGACTCTTACCGCTGTCGCATTCCCATTCTGGAGAACATGTGATATCGCCTAATGGTTGACCTAGGTGGTAAATGCTTGCGCCAACATCTGGATGGCTGCCCTAAAATCTACATGTCAACCTTCTCGGGCACATGATCCTCGAGGGCTGGTGGGGCCTGCTGGTGCCCATTCTCATTGCCATTCTCATGTCTATTTCCATTTTTGTTTCTTCTTCCATTAACTCGATGAGGAGGCGTAATTGTGCAAATGCATATAGCACGAATTAGAAGGATCGAGTGACATTTCATTGCACGACATAGATCATGAAATAAAGGAAATTTCCTAAAATGTTTCATAGCCTCTTTGTCAGAAGTGTGGCGCGCTTCACACCCACAAAAAGACACTACTTAACACAACTTTCAAACACCCTAGGACACTTAAAAACCTAACGCTCTAATACCAAGTTTGTCATGACCCGAACATAGGCTCGGATAGAGACACCGGACAAGGAACCCCGAGTGTCTCCATGTCGAACCATGGCATGAACATAGAAACTAAGAGCATACAACAAGAGAAAACTGAAATAATAAAACATGCTTAAGCGGAAGTCTACATACATGTCAATCCATAACAGAATCAACACTGACAAGCTGATTTTCTACATATTGTCTGAAAGGCCTCTAACATAATTGATGGAATGATGGGACAACATCCCCAAAAAGCTCAGAAAAATCAGTAACTGGAATAACATAACAATGGACAAGTAAATGTCCTCGAAGGATGAGGACTCAACAACACTTGCTAAAACAGGTCTGAGAGGAAAGTAGGACTAATGATGCAACTGAGACTGATCCCTCGGACCTATATCATGAAACAATACATCATAGAGTATGCGGTCAGTACTTGGAATGTACTGAGCATGCAAGATAAGTAAGACGGGAAGTTAATAATACATACGAGTTCATAAGAGTATGACATCATGGACATGTAGTAAATATCATAATACAAACCGGGAGCTCAAGGTTTTCAAACCATTCATAATCTAGTCATAATCATAGTCATGAGAAAAACTTTATAAAAAATATCTTGAGCCAAAATAACATAAACATGACAATGCATAAATCATGGGGAACAATGGGAGAACTCATCTTAACCAACACCATCATGATAGAGCTTACATGATGCCCCAACTATCTCACTCAAGTTGATAGAGCTATCCCAGGCTTTCCAGACAAGGGACGTGCATGATGTGATATCACAAGGGGGAAGTCCATAAATACATATACCTATGGTGGCACGTAGTTCTGAGAACACGGGGTTTACCTGAACGCCGGTCTACTCGATGCTAGACACTGCTCCTAAAAATATGCACATGAGGCTCATATAGTAATTGCAAAATTATTCATGAAGTTTATGGCCAAATAAATTATAACATACTTGATCATACTTGAAATACATGATTAGCCAGGAGTAAGGGCCTGTGAGTTAGCCAAAAATCATAAATTCATAAATCATGAAGAACATGCATACTTGTAAAAATTCATATACTTGACAGTCATAAGTCCATGAAGAGTACTTGAAGAGAAATCATTTCATAAATCATAATTTTATAATTTAGTCTTAGGACGATCAAAATCATAATAGAACCATAACTTGACTTTTCATGAGACTTTACATAATTGGGCATAGATTGACTTTGATATGAAATCATAAAAATTATCTTCAATTTAAATATAAAATCTGCCCATAGATCTTTAAACAACATTTAGAACATAAAAGGAATTGATCCATAATCAAATGAAAGAGAATTCCATAAATTTGGGATTAAAACCCCATAAGATCATCAAATTTACTTTAATACTTGAATTCATGAGCATGGAGGGTAATTGTGGCATGAGAGTGAAGAGGACTCTTATTCACAAACCTACATACCTAGAAAATCTAATCTTATACTCTCCCTTGAAAGCCCAAAGTAATTGCAGAAGAAATTGTGGAGTTCTAGGCTTGATCTTCCCTTAGAAATCCTCTAGTTTTCAAGCATGGTTAGGTAGTTGGTTAGAATAGGTTAAGAACCCTTAAAACCCTCCTAACTGAGCTAAAAATAATGTAGTTTAGAACTTAGGGGCTATGGAATTACAGATTCACCCTTACTAACTTTGAAAGAAAAATAATGTTCTAGGGGTCACGACTCATCTCACGAGTCATGCCCTGATCCCACAACTCATGTGAGATCCATTGTCACTACTGCCTTGATCTTTAATCTTACCTATAATTTCCCTAGGGGTCACACAATGACTCTTTCCATCATCCCACGAGTTGTTGGATTCATCTGTCACAAACAATACCTCATCCCACCTACAGTCACAACCCATGAATCCTGGTTTCCTACCATGGGTCATAACATAACTCGTGACTTCTCCTCCTTGCATAGAATTTTCCCCAACTTACTACCCTTCTCATGACTCATTAGTTCTCACAACGAGTTATACCATGACTCATGTCTTCCTAAGTCAACCATCACCATATCCTCCCCACGACCCTAACAACGAGTTGTACCCATAAACCACGACTCGTGGTGTGGCTCGTGGTCTTGACCCTAGACTCCAGGTCTTCTTAACAACTCCTCCTATGACTCATCCTTTCTTCCCACAACTCGTACAACTATTCGGCCTATGATATATGATCACGGGCAAAAATAGCATGCCCGTGATATGCTCATAACTTAAATTAGTCTTGTTTATCTAAGTTATTTTATACATTTTCATGTGATTCTATATAAATGTGAAGACATGTGATAACCAACATGATTAGCCTTTGTTTTGTAGGTTTTGATGACTTTTGAGGAACTAAT
>JACEIK010017882.1:0-11515 GCA_018107945.1 Datura stramonium | reverse complement strand
GGTAACTGTTATTATAAGCAAACTCGATCAAGGGCAAATGATCATCCCAACTACCTTTAAAATTTATAACACATGCCCTCAGCATGTCCTCGAGGATATGAATGGTCCGTTATGCTTGGCTGTCCGTCTGAGGATGAAAAGTTGTGCTTAGCTTAACTTGAGTCCCAAGCCCTTTTAAAACGAACACCAGAATTGAGAAGTAAACTGAGTACCTTGGTCCTAAATAATAGACAAGGGCACTCCATAAAGCCGAACCAACTCCCGAATATATAGCATAGCATAATCATCCGCCGAATTCGTGGTCTTAACCGGTAGGAAGTGTGCAGCCTTGGTCAACTTGTCTACCACCACCCAAATGGATTCGTATTGCGGTCGGTTACGAGGTAGACTTGTAATGAGGTCCATGTTAATTTCTTCCCACTTCTAAGGGGGGATGTTGATATCCTGAAGTACACCTCCAGGCCTTTGATTCTCGACTTTCATTTGCTGGTAATTTGGACATTTTGCTACGAACTCCGCAATATCCTTCTTCATACACCCACCAATAAATTTCTTGCAAGTCCCGGTACATTTCCGTGGATGAATAGAATATCTGGTACCATGTGCCTCATGTAATATCCGAACTCTCAAATTTTCGACATCCAAAACACATAGTCAACCCTTGTATCGTAGCATACCATCTCCCCCATGGGAGAAAACCTCCACCTTTTGACTCTGCACGCCTCCTTTAGCTTCCTAAAATTTTGATCTCATCTTTCCTGAATTTAACATCAACCACCAGTGACGATTATGACCCGTTATGCACAACCAAACCGCCATCGGTTGCGTCGATCAATCTTAACTCCTAGACTTGAAAGTCGGTGAACATCATTCACCAACTCCTTCTTCCCTTCGTCCACATGGGACACACTCTCCATTGAGAGCCTACTAAGCGCATCCGCAACCACATTAGCTTTGCCCTGCTGGTAAATGACACTCATGTCATAATCCTTAAGTAACTCCAACCACCTCCTTTGCTGTATATTTAGATCTTTCTATGTGAACACAAATTGCAAGCTCTCGTGGTCCGAAAATACATCCATGTGGACCCCATACAAGAAATGACGCCATATCTTAAATGTGAACACCACCGCGGCCAATTCAATATCATGGGTCAGGTAATTCATCTTATGCACCTTCAATTGTTGAGAGGCATAAGCTATCACCCTCCCACGCTGAATAAACACACACCCAAGTACAACTTTGGACGCATCACAATACACCATGAAACCATAGTTACGCTCGGGTAGGGTCGACACTGGTGCCAAAGTAAGTCGAGCCTTCAACTCTTGGAAGCTTTTCTCACAAGCCTTCGACCATTGAAACTTCACCTTCTTCTGAGTCAACTTAGTCAAAGGCATTGAAATGGATGAGAAACCCTCCACAAACCTCCGACAGTAGCAAGCTAAGCCTAATAAACTCCGAATATCCGAAGGATTCACAGGTCTCGACCAATTCTTCACCGCCTCAATTTCTTGCAAGTCTACTTTCATTAGACATCACATGGCCCAAGAATGCCACGGAGTCCAACCAAAACTCACACATGCAGAACTTTGCATACAATTGACGGTCCTTGAGGGTCTGAAGCACTACTTTCAAGTGAGCGGCATGCTCCTCCTCACTCCAAGAGTATACCAAGATGTCATCAAGGGACACGATCACGAACATGTCCAAATATGGCTTGAACACCCTATTCATCAGGTCCATAAAATCTGCAGGAGCATTTCTTAGTCCAAAAGACATAACTATAAACTCGTAAAGACCATACCATGTTCTTAATATCGTCTTCAGGATATCACTCTCCCGAACACTGAGTTGATGATACCCCGATCTGAGATCTATTTTCGAGAAACACTTAGCATCCTGAAGCTGACCGAACAAATAATCGATCCTGGGTAAGGGATACTTGTTCCTGACAGTAACATTATTCAACTGTCGATAATCAATGCCCATACGAAGGGAACCATCTTTCTTTCGAACAAATAATATTGGTGCGCCCCATGGAGACTGGCTCGGTCTAATGAAGCACTTATCTAGTAAATCCTTTAACTAATCCTTCAACTCTTTTAGCTCAACTGTAGCCATGTTGTAGGGAGGAATAGATATAGGCTATGTATCAAGAAGGAGGTCAATACTGAAGTCAATATCCCTCTCGGGAGGAATACCTGGCAAATCATCAGGGAAGACCTCTAAATACTCACGTACTACTAGTACGGACTAGATAGTCGGGGTTTCAGACTCCCTGTCCTTAACCCTAACTAGATGGTACAAACAACCCTTAGAAATCATCTTCCTGGCCTTAAGGTAGGAAATAAATCGACCTACAAGCACACTGAACTACCCTCCCATTCTAAGACAGGCTCACCCGAAAAACTGAACTCTACTGACCAGGTCCTACAATTAACTGAAGCATTGCATGCAAATAGCCAACCCATGCCGAGAATAACATCAAAATCGGTCATGGCTAACTCTATCGAGTTTGCTGGGGTGACCTTATGAAGAACTGATACCAGGCAATCTCTATTTACCCATCTAGCTATAACCGAGTCAGCTACTGGACTAGTAACTAAGAAAGGCTCTGAAAGACATCGGGACTGACTCTGAAGCTACTGGCTATATAAGGTGTCACAAAAGATAGGGTAGCCCCGGATCTAGCAATGCATATACATCAACATGAAATACTCTCAACATACCAGTGACCACATCTGGTGAGGCTTTCTGCTCGTGATGAGTGTCTAAGGCGAAGAATCTGTTCTGGTGTTGCCCGCCAGCTATGCTAGTAGATACCCCCTAATGTGCTATGCATGGGGGAGGGGCTGCTGAACTAGGAGCTGGGCCTCGGCTCCCAACCTAATCCTGTCTCGCAGCGGGAAAATCTTTGAGCATATGTTTAGGTTGCCCACATCCAAAACAAGTTCCCCACCCTGCCAAACACTGGGCGGTATGCCCTCGGCCACACCTGCAACAAGCTGGAGTGCTAGAGTCTGCGGGCCTACTATTCTGACCTATCGAGCCTAACGCTCGCCCTCTATGATCATGTCTGGGCCTAGATGGCACACTTAGTGGTGATGATGTTGGGGTTGATGATGTCTAGTGGTTCTTCTATCGATTCCCACCACTGGACCTATGCTGGGAGAACCTGTGGCCTTCGGTCCTGGCCCTTTTGGCCTCCCTCTCCTTCGAATGTGCTGCCTCCATCTACTGAGTGTACAACACTATGCGAGGAATGTCCATGACTTGATGGAGCATAGTTGTCCTGCAGTCCTTGTCCAAGTAACCTGCTATACCATGCACAAATCTGCTCACCCGCGCCCTCTGGTCAACCTCTAACTCAGGAGCATACTTCGATAGGCGGGTGAACTCAAGGGAATACTCTAGTACTATCATCCTCCCGTGCTTCAGATGCACAAACTCTACTACTTTCAATTCCCTCATTTATCGAGGGAAGAACCGATCAAGGAATGCAACCTAAAACTCCTACGACATGACCAAACCTGCT
The DNA here is from genome assembly GCA_018107945.1 of Datura stramonium. Lineage (NCBI taxonomy): Eukaryota > Viridiplantae > Streptophyta > Magnoliopsida > Solanales > Solanaceae > Datura > Datura stramonium. Next base: position 7,977 of record JACEIK010017882.1, on the reverse strand, counting down.
CCAGCAACCCTGCTATCTTTCCATTGGTTGAACCAAATACGCGCAACCCCCTTCAACTAGTAGGAGGCCAACTCTGTGCACTCTACAATGCTCACCCTCATAACATGGGTGATCTTGATAACCTCATCCATGAACTCTTGCGGGTCCTCATCTACCTTGGACCCAACAAAATCTGGTGGGTTCATCCTCAAGAAGTCCCTAACTCGAGCCGCCGCTGCACTCCCATTCTGCGGAACATGCGCAATGGTCTACTGATTGACCTGAGTGGTCAAGGCCTGCGCAAGCATCTGGATAGCGACCTAAAACTCAGTATGGGTGGATAGCTCCAGTGCTTGAGGCTCCCGAATCAATGGGACCTGCTAATGCCCACAACCCATGTCATCCTCGTGGCCTTCACCATCTCCATTCCTCCATCCATTAATCTTTCGAGGAGCCATGATTTTGCAATCGCGGATAGCACAAATTAGAAGCATAGAAAGGCTTTTCATCACACAACATAGATCATGAAAGAAAGGGAACATTTCCTAAAACGTCTAGTAGCCTCTTCGTCATAAATGTGGCGCGCTTCACACCCATGAATAAGACTCTACTTAACGTGGCTTTCAGACTCCCTAGGACACATCAAACATATGGCTTTGATACCTAGTTTGTCACGACCCGAGCATAGACCCAGCTCATAGACACGAGACAAGAGACACCGAGAGACCCCAAGTCAACCCATGGCGTAAGCATTCACTAACTCATTCAATAAACATGAATAAAACATAATTATAAACTCAGCGGAAGTCTAAATTAACATAACAACAGAATGAACATTTGAAGCTGGATACATGTCTATGTCTGATAAGCCTCTAATCTGGACGAGTTGATGGGACAAAGCCCCCAACTAGCTCAACATTACTGAAACTAAAAATACAACCAAGATAATTGAAAGTCTAGTCCTCGAAAGATGAGGATTCACCAACAAAGCAGGTACTGACTTTGATAAGCAACTACGAACGCTGTTGGACCTGAGAACCGGATCCTGCATCATGAGTCGATGCATCATAGAAAGTATGTGGTCAGTACATAGAATGTACCGAGTATGCAAGATAAGTAAAACCGCTTAAGTACTAAATCATTTAAAACATTCCACGACATATAATAAGCTTTTAAGTGAAAATAGAAGGCTACAAGCAATCATTTTGATATTGTACTCTTAATATAACATAACCATGCCTAGCTTTAGAACATCATGAATGACTTGAATGACTCAGCTGCAATATAACATTTATATTAAAAGCTGAAAAATGAGTCAAACCTTGCTTTATGAACACATATGCATAAGTAATCATCATCAGTAATGAATATGGAAATCTGAATAATATAGAAAGTGGGAGACTCGTCACTTAACCGACATATCACGATAGAGCTTACGTGATCCCAACTATCACACTCAAGTGGGTTGAGCCGTCCATAACCTTGCCAGGGCGATGGACGATACTATGATATCGATATCAAGTTGAAGGGCCAATTGGGTTGGGGATAGCTCACAAGGGAGATCTCGATAATATAATAGTATCAACCTACGCTGGAGCATAGTTCTGGGGCATAGGATATCGACCTTTAACCCGCTCGGTGCTAGAATCTTCTCCAAAAATATGCAATGCTCTACATCGTATGAATACGAAGCTCAACATCGTCTAGTGACGATGCTCAACATGAAATCATTCATAAACTCAACATCGTATGAAACAAAGCTCAACATTGTCTATTGACAAAGCTCATTATGAAATCATGCATACACTAGACATCATATAAATATGAAGCTCAACAATGTCGTTTTGACAAAGCATAAGATGAAATCATGTTTAGACTCAACATCATGTGAAATGAAGCTTAACACTGTCGTTGACAAAGCTTGGCAATAATATGCATATCAGTTAAGGATTTACGCATACAGAAGGTTTTACTTTGAGACATACCACAAGCTAGAATTCATAATAAGAGTTAAAGAAAAATTACATCTCAACCATGTGGTAAGCTCATGTCGGGGAAAATCACTATTTAAAAACATCATATGGGCATCACCCAAAGCTACTTGGGTCTATTTAATCTTCTTTGGAAACATCATCAAAATCATGGGTAAGGTTGGAAACATGCTTTTCATCATCTATTCTATCATCATCGCATTCTTCCACAATCACTTCTATTATGAACTATCCACACATGGGTATTTTTGATTCAATTTTTAGAAAAAAAATTTTGTAACAGAAATTAAATTAGAATCTGCCCAAGCTTGGTAAACCATCAATATCAACTCAATCTAATCATACCCATAAATAGAGATGTAAGAATCATTCAATTTAATGAAACCACAAACTTCATAAGGAATGTGCATGGGTATGGAAGGAAGAACCCACCTATAGCCTTTCATACCTGGGATTAAAGAATTCTAACCCTTCCTAATTTCCCAGCTAAGATTCAAATTGGAAACCTTGAGATTTCACCTTGAACCTTCCCTTCATACCTTCAACTTGCATGCATGAGAGTAATGGCTTAGAATCAGTTTTCCCCTGCTAAAAACCCACTAAAACGAGCTTAAAACGACGTAGTATAGGCCTTAGGAACTTAGGAATTACGAAAAGACCCTTACTAAATTCGCAGGAAAACACTGCCAGGTGACCCTAACGGGTGACCTAACAATTCTTCAGGACGAGCAACGACTCGTCTAGTCGCCCGTCAAGTACACTAGTCAAAAGATCTTATGGGGCTCGTACATGGAAGATAACGACTCGTGCCTCGAGACCACGACTTGTGGTCACCTTCAGTCAAGTACACTGCCTTAATTCCCAATAATAATCCACATGCTTGCTCACGACTCTCCTCACGAGTCGTTGGGACTAACCATGACTCGTGGGGTCGTATCCGTTAAGCACAATGGATAATTCCTCCTTTAACATTTCAACTCTACCCCACGATTGACATGATGACTTGTGGTGGCTAACAACGAGTCGTTGATTCACTTCTGGGGACTTCAATCCCTTCATCACTCCAGGCTTTCCCACGGGTAACTTAATGACTCGTGGGGTCTTCTAACGAGTAGTTCAGTGACTCGTTCAGCATCTGCTGCAACATTTTCCAGTTTTTCTCTAATTCACTTTCGGGTCCAATTCTTAAATTCTCAGGGTATAACACCAGTCTAGTGAGTGCCTAAGAGAGGGGGAATCACTGTGGTACCCAATGAGAAGGATGAGTTGATTGCGACACGTCACCGAATGGGGGGTGTATATTGCCTACCGCATGTTGAACTCATGGACCTAGAAGGACCATTTTCCAGTCCTATTCATGTATGGACTACCACATGTTGAACTCATGGACAAAGAAGAGACGTTTTCTAGTCCCGTTCATTAGTCAAATGCTAGATCGATTGCTGGGAAAGAATATTATTTTCTCTTGGATAGGTATTTAGGCTATAATCAGATTTCTATTGCCCTGGAAGATCAAGATAAAACAACATTCACATGTATGTATGTAACTTTTGCTTTTGAAAAGATGCCCTTTGAGCTTTGCAATGCCCCAGCAACATTTCAGAGGTGTATGATATCAATCTCTTCATATATGGTAGAGCATACTATGGAAGTCTTCATGGATGACTTCTTGGTTGTGGAAAATTCATTTGAGGAATGCTTGGTTCACTTGGATGAGATGTTGAAGAGATGTGAGGAAACGAAGTTTGTACTTAATTGAGAAAAATGCCACTTTATGGTCAAAGAAGGTACTGTTCTAGGGCACAAAATTTTCGAGAAAGGGATAGAGGTAGACCAAGTGAAAACTGACGCCATCGCTTACCTACCTTCTCCAAAGGCGGTGAGAGGTATTTAGAGTTTTATGGGACACGCAGGGTTTTTCCATCGGTTTAGCAAATATTTTTCAAAGGTAGCTCATCCTCTATTTTGTTTGTTGGAAAAAGATGCTAAATTCCATTTTGATAAGGCTTGTATGTGGGTCGTCATTGAGTTGAAAGAGAAGCTTGTGTCCACTCCTATTATTATCGCACCAAACTGGTCAAAGACCTTTGACTTGATGTGTGATGCTAGAGGTGTAATATTGGGAGCAGTCCTTGGGCAAAGAAAAGAAAAGATTTTTCACCCCATATACTAAGCCAGCAAAACCATGCATGATGCACAAGAAAATTACACTATGAAAGATCCAGAGCTTCTAGCAATAGTGTTTGCGTTTGAAAACTTTCGAGCATACTTCCTAGAGACCACGGTAGTGTTGCACACGGACTATGTTGCACTCAGATATCTGATGATTAAAAAAGATGCTAAACCAATGTTGATCAGGCAGGTTCTCTTGCTACAAGAATTTGATTTTGAGGTAAAGGATAGGAAGGGATGCGAGAAACAGGTGGCTGACCATCTTTCTCGTCTAGAAACAAATGGTAACCCGGAGGTAAGTGAGGAGATTGATAATGACTTTTCTAATGATCATAGTTTGGCTACATCCCATGACTTAATACTTTGTTATACAAATTTTGCAAACTACTTGGCAAGCAACACCATTGCCAAAGCATTAAACATCCATCAAAAGAAGAAATTTATGTATGATGTTCACAAGTTCTATTCGGATGATCCATATCTCTTCAGTATTTATGCAGATGGCATGATTCGCTGTTGTATCCCAGAGGTTGAAATGATTCCAATCCTCAAGGCATGTCATTCATCTCCAGTGGATGCCATTATAGGAGTGTGAGGATAGCTGCGAAAGTGTGACAGTGTGGGTTTTATTGGCCCACTCTCCATCATGATGCTCATGACTTCGTTAAGCAACGTGATCAATGTTAATGAACCGGTAGAATCTCTAGGCTACATGAGCTTCCATTGACACCAATTCTTGAGGTGGAATTGTTTGATTTATGGGGGATCGATTTCATGGGGTAATTCATTAGCTCTTATGGAAATACTTTCTTTCTTGTGGTGGTAGACTATGTTTCTAGATGGGATGAAGTTGTGGCATTGCCCAACAATGAGGGGGGGAGTATGACAGCCTTTTTGAAAAAGCATATCTTGTCATGGTTTCGCACCTCCAAATCTATCATTAGCAATGAAGGATCACACTTTTGTAATCAATTGTTCAGTGCCGTGCTAGAAAAGTATGGTGTGAAGCACAAAGTTACTACCTGTTATCATCCTAAGACTAGTGGCCAAGTAGAGGTGTCCAATCAGGAAATTAAGTCTATTTTGACTAAAACAGTTAATATCAATAGAATATATTGGGCAAATAAACTTGATGATGCCCTTTGGGCCTATTGGACCACCTATAAAATGCCAATTTAAATGTCCCATATCAATTGATCTTTGGCAAAGCTTGCCACTTACCGGTGTAATTGGAGCGTAAGGCCATGTGAGCCTTGAATAGTTTGAATCTTTGTTGAGGGAAAGCCACTCAGGGGCGAGTTGAGAATCTCATTGAGTTGGATGAGCTTAGGATGAGGGCCTATGAAAATGTTGCTATATACAAAGCCCAAATAAAGTACTACCATGATCAGAAAATTTGGCAAAAGGAACTTACCCCGGGAGATCGGGTGCTACTCTTCAACTCTAAGATGAGGCTGTTCCCCGGGAAGCTTAAACCAAAGTGATTGGGTCCCTTTAAGGTATCCCAGATTTTCAAGAATGGAGTTGTTGAGCTTTAAATAGATAATAGGCTAATATTTAAAGTGAATGGACAATGAGTAAAAAAGTACTTGAGAGTGTTAGCAGAAATCAACATGATGGAAGTTCCATACCTGGACTAGATGTAGCAAAAAAAGCACCTTTTCCTTGCCACAATGTTAAATAAGGCGCTTCTTGGGAGGCAACCCAAGTGTTTTTATATCGATGCTTTTATATTTTTGTTAATTTTATTTTGTAGGATGGATTGGATAAAGAACTAGGTTGAATAAAACAGGGAAATTTCCGTGTGAGACCTGCGAAATGCTGGTCCTCAAGCGCAAAATGCCGCACCAATGCTAGAGAAAAAAAGAAAGCTGGGAGTAAAAATAGGGGAACCAACGCTTTACCAGCAAAATGCCGGTGGAATTCGCAAACGCCGGTTAGGCACCGGCTTCAACCAGTGAGTCTGGGAGTTGAAATATAAACTGCGACTCACTAGCAGGACGCAGGTGGAAACCTATGAACCACCGGTCAAATTCAACTTGTAAAACAATAAACTGGGAAAATGTTGAGGTCACCTACCCTTGAATCGGCTAAATGCCGGTACCTACCGATGGTCGCAGGTTTAGCACGGGTGGAGGTAGGTACTCCATTATAAGATCTTAACTGACCCAATCCATGGCTCTTCAAAAATCTGGTCATATCCTTTTTAAATGCCCAAAATCCCTTCTTTCCGCCATTTTATCTCCCCACACAACACATTCCAATTTCCTAATACCTCATTTCTGCACCAGTTTTACCTTTCTAATTATCTACCATTAAACCCACTTTCTCACCTATAATGTTAGTAAGCAGTAGTCAAGTAGTAAACACTTTTTCATTCTTTTGGTCTATTCTATTCCTTACCAACACTTCTATATTTTGAACAAGTGCACCCTTCATCTTTTCTTCAACTTTCACACCCAACTATATCCTTTTTTTCAGTATTCACTTCTTTTACTTTTCTGCCTTTCTCACTTAAGTGCTTAGGAGTTTTGGATCAAATTAAGGTCAATTGAAAGAAATGAATTAGCTTCTAATGTGGTTGTCCAAGAATAGGCTAAAGGCTCAATAGGGCTAACTAGGATCATGAATTGTAGGTAGGTAAAGAAAGGGATAAAAACACATTTATTCCAAGAAATGGATAAATCATCTTCTACCATTAACATTTCTCGTTTCACTTTGCAAACACCCTGGGAAAGTTTTAGGCTTTACATGGTAGCATTGAATACATGAAAATCTCACACTCACTGCACATGTTCAACTCCAGACAAATTCATACAGACTCTCAATTCAGCTAATCGAATGAACTCAACATTAAGAACAAAGTATATAGAGTCATATCCATAAGACTAGGTGTCAAAAACAAAGTTATGCAATTCAATCAACATGTTTCTCAATAAAATCTCACTTTCATCAATAATGTGTAGCACTCAAAAAAAGCATCGAACATTCAACTATTTAGGGGTTCTAACAAAAGATTCTAATGACTAATTTTCCCTCAAGATGGTTGTCATCCATCCATCTTTCTTCTTTTCTTGAATTTTGAGGGAACAACCTCCACACTCTCCCATATGTTCTCTATCACTTCCTTACTAAGGTCAAAATGCATCCTCTAAGCTACAAGATAAGGCTCCCTTTTTAAGAGATCCGTCAGTTGTGGACTTGTCAGTGATAATACTCAAACTGCACTCCTCATTCAGAGAGAATGTAAGATATTGTTGTATAAAAAAAAAAAACCGACGAGTATCGGGGTCGAATAAAACAAGGAATAGAGAATAATTTGCACAAGAGTTGTTTAGTGAATTGAATTGATTTTCATCCAAGCAATGAAAATGTAAATGTAAATTTTGGGGAATTGAAGGCACAAATATTGTAGATTCAAATAGTAGGTAATTAAGAGAGCAAGATAACAAAATTGAGAAACAATAATGAGCAAAGCCTAGAGATGTGGTGTAGATGGGATGTCAATCAAATCGGGATTTACTAGATAGTCAAATTATTACTATTATGCGTAAATAACCTTGGAAAAAAATGGAACCCGATGATTTTCAATCAATTGGGCTCCTTATCCTCGAGTCCTCTCTAATCTGAAGGAACAATTCAACTATTCCAATATGGTTTGGATTTAGGGGTGAACTATTTCTAGCCATTAACCTCTAAAGGGATTATGCTCATGGATTTTGGCTATTTCTAGCCTAACCTCACATAATCAAATCCCATTTAACTAATAAATTCTCCTCCATTACTTAATTCTTCTTTTTAAAACTAAAAACAAGTAAAAATACAATACCTATAT
>JACEIK010017881.1:0-11516 GCA_018107945.1 Datura stramonium | reverse complement strand
CCTGATTTCCAGAGGTGTAGCTCTTTTCCTTTTGTTGTACAGTATGGGTAGGTCGGGGCCCTGTCCCGACCATTTCTTTTAGTACTCATAGAGGCTTGCAGATTGTATATATTTATCTTCCTGTGGTCGGTTGAGCCGGTCGTGTGAGAAAGTGCAGTCTGATATAGCTGTTTAGCATTCCTGTTTATGTTGGCCGTGTAGGGCCATAGTTTGATGTAGTGGTGACCTTGCCGGTCACGTAGCCATTCAATATTCTTTCTGTTGAGTTTCATATGACTAGACAGCATGGTGGCCTTGTCGGCCTGCGTAGGTTCCTTGTTATGAGTATGTTTCTGGTTAGCTGTTATTACAGGCACAGGTGGCTATAGGCCTAGTTAGCTGGAGGCTGTGTTTACAGCCGTTATATAGCCCTTCGTTTCCAGAAACCTGAGTTAGAGTTAGCCAGGCACCAGATATGCCTAGGCCCACCAGTTAGCAGTCCAGGTCCTACTAGGGCACCAGGTGCCAGTCATACCCCCCAGGGCGGGGCGTGACAGGTAGTTCCCGGACTTGGAAAACCATTAGAACTCCCACATGATCCATTGATGGCCGTTGCATTGGAAATTGCCTCTTGGCATTTTGATGTAGCTACATACTCACGAATCCCTCATCCCAACCACTACATCTTGCAGGGAGTCCTCTTTAATTGTTTTTCTTCTCTTTGTACATTGAGGGTTATGTGTTATTTTAACTTGGGGGAGAGGAGTGTGTATCTTATTTTGATGAATGTTGAGTTATGAAGCAAGTTTCATTAGTTCTTTTGAATGGGTCCTTATTCTTAGTGCCTAAATTTGTGACCTATGTTCTATTTTATTTGCCTTTGTAAATAGTAGATAGTAATAAAACTCTAAGGGTTTTCTTCCTACCACGGTTCTTTCCTAAGGAGCAGTTTTCTCTTTCTTTTCCTTTTTGTTTGTCAATCCGGGTTTGACATTTCCCAGTGATAGATTGTGAGGCGACTTTATTAAGGGAATATGCCATTTCTTTCTTTCAGTCTTTTGTGGAACTGTTTTGAGAGGTACCATAAAAATTTTTGGAATGTGGCATGAAAATGAAAAAATTGGGCATTTGAAATAAGAAATGTAGCACTCTCTTGTCATACATTACAGATTTCCTATTTGGCTTGTGAATTTGCATGTTCTCATGTTTTGAATCTAATTCTTATGATGATAATGACTTGTGTGGACTCTTTGGGTGTAATTACTTGTGTGGTAAGGATCTTTGTGAATCTCATGCTTCTCTTCTTTTCTAGAACTTGCCCTAAGTGTGAATCAAGGAGAAATTCTAGATGTAGTTGCACATATAACATGATTTTAGGCTTTCATTTGACTACTCATTCTTCACAAAATGACCTCAAAAAATGTCTTTCCTTGGTATAAAATGGTGAGCCTTTTGGACTCTTTATTCTTGGAAACCACATTACAAGCCAATGTCCCCTTTTTAATCCCCTCTTGTTGGCACCAATCCTCCCTAATATCTAGTGTTAAGTGAATGGGGTTAATGAGGGCTGGAAGCCCAAATAAATAGGGAGAGATAAGGATATCAGTGAGAAAGAGGCAAAGAACCTATGTTTTGGGGTTTTCAAGAAAGGGGAAAATATGAGAAGCATAAATTTGAGGTGGCACCAACGTGTGTAAAAAAAGGAATGAAATGATGAGTTGAGAAACCTTAAGGTACCAAAAGAGAAATTAAAAGTGAAATGGTGTTAGCTTTTGCTTAGACAAGGCTTAATTTGATATCCAAAGGAGCTACAAGGAAGGCCTTTCAGAAATAAAAGATGAAAATGGTTGCAAAAGGAGGAATAAGGTGGAGTGATATAAAAAGTTAGATGGAAAGGGTTAAAGAGTTCACGTATAGGCATCAGGGAGGTTCTAGTCACTAGAGCCAAATAATTGTCCTACCATTACCCCTAGCCCTCATCATGACCCGCAAGGCCTAATTGATTTTGTGTGTAGTTGCTCTACATTAGTGGAAAATTACATGAAGACAAAGCCTATGGGTCAAGTTGTGTGCATGAAGATTTCTTTTGGGAGAGTGAGTGTGATCCTTTTGCTATAATCCCTTATGTATGCATTGATTCCTGATAAAGAAAAGGGATCCTCTCTCTTGAAGTAAGTGGCATCATCCCCTTTTGAGGACACACTTGCATTGAAGCAAAGGTGTGTATTGAGGTATGAGTAGTGTGAGCTGTAAGACAAACTTTGAATGTGCAGTGATTACGAATTGAAATGCCATGTGTACTTGATTGGATAATTTATGCCCTAGTTGTGGAAAATGAAAGTATTTGTGAATAATGACTTTGAATTCTGGTTGCTTCTTGAAACATTTCCACATTTTTAGGCGGAATATTGCTTCTCTTTTATATGTGAGTTGGTGAATATTTTTGGGTTGTCATAGGTTAAGTGAAGTGGTCAGTGATGCATAAACTCTTGTGGAGTAGTAGGTCATTCCTTTTGCTCGACTTATAATAAGTGCAACACTTAATGACAAGAAATGGTTCAAGTTTGGGGGTTTGATGAGTTGGTAATTTACCAACTCATTAGGCTCTTAAGAATAAGCTTTAGCTTAGTTTTAAGTCATTTATATGAATTTTTTCCATTTTTTCCTTTTTATGTGCAGGTATTTGAGTTGAAAAGAAAGAGAATGAATTGGAGTAAAAAGAATGAATTCAGGTGAAAATTGGGGCTCCATTCGAGGACACTGGAAAAACACCAGTCAATTGTAGGCAACAACTGATTTGAGGAGAAAATGCGACCGACGGCCTGTGGATATCAACCGGCGACTCGCCGGTTCCATCACCAATAGATGCTGCATCTTGCTGGACCAAAGAGGAAATTGATTGGTGGACCGCGGTTGTAAATCGGCTCATGTGGATGTGTTCATCGATCACAAGAGCCTTCAGTATGTGTTCAATCAGAAAGACTTTAATCTTTTTCGGGGAAGGTGGTTGGAGCTATTGAAGGAGTATGACATAAGTGTGCTGTACCACCCGGGCAAGGCCAATGTGGTGGCTGATGCCCTAAGTAGGATGTCCATGAGGAGCGTGGCTCATGTTGAAGAGAGCAGAAAGGAACTGACAAAAGATATTCACAGGTTAGCTTGGTTGGGAGTGCATTTGGTTGATTCTGCTGAGGGCGGAGTAGTAGTGCAAAGTGGATCAGATTCCTCATTAATCATTGAAGTTAATTCAAGGAAGGATGAAGATCCCATAATGCTTAAGCTAAAAGAAGTAGTTCTCATAACAGAAGTGGAGGCTTTCTCCAAAGGGGGAGATGGTATGCTCCGTTACCAGGGTAGACTATGTCTTCCGAATGTAGGTGACTTGAGACAACAGATACTAGTAGAAGCACATAGTTCAAGATATTCTATCAACCTAGGTGCCACTAAGATGTACCATGATCTACGAGATATTTACTAGTGGAACGACATAAAAAGAGACGTTGCAGAATTTGTGGCTAAGTACTCGAACTACAAACAAGTTAAGGTGGAACACCTGAGACCTGGAGGTATGACTCAGGATATCATCATACCCATATGGAAGTAGGAAAAAGTGAATATGTCCTTTATTACAGGTCTACCTCGTACTTGCCGGTAGCATGATTCAATTTGGGTGATAGTAGACCGGATGACCAAGTTAGCATAATTCCTCCAAGTTAAAACTATAGTCTCAGCTGAGGATTATGATAGGCTATTTATCCGAGAGTTAGTTAGACTACATGGAGTGCCTTTGTCCAATATTTCAGATAGACGTATCCAGTTCACCTCGCATTTCTAGATGTCATTTCAGAAAGGACTCGGTACCCAGGTCAAGATCAGCACAGCTTTTCACCCTCAGACAGATGGACAAGCTGAGTAGATTATTCAACCTTAGAAGATGTGCTGAGAGCTTGTGTGATCGATTTCAAGGGCATTTGGGATGATGACCTACCTCTCATCGAGTTTGCATACAACAACAACTACCTCTCTAGTATTTAGATTGCCCCGTTTAAGGAATTATATGGTAGGAGGTTAGATCTCCTATAGAGTGGTTTGATGTTGGTGAAGCTACCTTGATAGGAACAAACTTAGTTCATGAAGCTATTGAGAAAGTGCAACTCATCAAGGAAAGGTTGAAAACATCTCAGAGCTGATAGAAATCATATGCTGATGTGAGGAGAAGAGAGTTAGAATTTGCTGTAGATGATTGGGTTTACCTGAAAATTTCACCCATGAAAGGGGTGATGAGGTTTGGGAAGAAAAACTCAGTCCGAGATATATAGGACCTATTGGAGTCTGAGGCGAGTTGGCAGTGTGGCATATGAGTTAGAATTACCTTTAGAGTTAGCAGTTGTGCATTGAGTCTTCCATGTGTCACTATTGAAGAAATACATCAGTGATCCAACTTTAGTCATGCCACTAGATAGTGTGGGAGTGAAGGATAGTCTCTATTAAAAATAGGTCCTCGTTTAGATCTTAGACCGTCAGGTTCGTAAGCTGAGAAATAAGGAAGTAGCTTCGGTGAAAGTCTTGTGGAGGAACCAACTAGTAGAGGGAGCCACATGGGAGGCAGAAGCAGACATGATGGCCAAATACCCTCATTTATTCCCTTCCAATTCAGTTTTAGCATCAGGTATTAAATTCCTCCTCGATACTCTATTCAGTTTCATACTTATCACCTCTATTCAGATTTTTAATATGCATCCTAGTTGAATCAACACTATTAGCATGGTTTAATTAGTTTGGAGTCAGTCATTCCTTCAGAGATAAGTTCATAGTCTCATTCTGGGATTTGCAGCTCTTTTATCAGTTTTCCAGTAGTTTTATCCTTCATTCGAGGATGAATGATCCCAAGGGGGATATATTGTAACACCCCGAAACTTTCCTAAACTAATCTCAAACATTGCATGAAAACTTAAAAGAGAACCAGGAAATTTTTCCATAGAACGAGTTGTGGCATGACTCATCCAGTGACTAATGAGTCATGGTAAAAACGTGGCTTGAAGCAGGAAATTTTAGTGTAGGAGCCCAGGGGTGATGACCCACATGATGACTCGTTGGGTCAAGTAACGGATTGTCGTGAAGGGTCATCGAGTGGAGGTTTGTAGTTCATGTTTCAGTGGAAATGAAGGACATGATGAGTCGTTAGGTCAAGAAACATATCATTGTGTTGGTCATCGGAAGGGTCCTGGTGAAGCTTAGCCCCTGAGGCAGTGCTTAAGACAGGAGGAGGGGACGAGTCGTGACCAACTTTGGGGTCGAAAGGAGAAATTCTGGTTCAGTGACAACGAAAGACATCACGAGTCGTTAGATCTCATGACGACTCATGAAGTCAGTCNAGCCCATAACTCGTCATGCTGTTCAGTGACAACGAAAGACATCACGAGTCGTTAGATCTCATGACGACTCATGAAGTCAGTCATTATCCATGCGAGGAAATGTTAGGGATTTTCCAGACGTCGCTACGATTTGGCACCACGAGTCATTCCCAACCCCATGACACGTGGAGTGCCTCGTGGGGACTGGCAGCAGAATTTTTTCTGCGATGCTCCAAGGGTGTTGTCGTAACTTCAAGTTATTTTTATCCCTATAATACATTGTTTTGAGCACATTTTGGAGAGAATTAAAGGTGTAATCGACTAAGTCCCTCCCATTCCACTCACCTCACGATCTCAGAGAAAAAAAATTCCTATCAGGCACCTCAGAGCTAAACTAGGTCTTCCTCAGTTCTTCTTATTTCTTCAGGCTTCTCTCAAGAACTTTTCACCAGGTATGTGAGATTTTGGCAAGGGAATTGTCCTTCCCTTGTGCCACCAAAATCTGTTTAAAATTTCTTATCATTTCTAGGCCTTGAGGTTTCGAATATAAATGAATTTTCAGCCAAATTCTGTCTCTATTGTGTGGATTATTGTTCATGATTATGTGTTACTAAAATTCCACTATCTAGATATCATGTTGATAATTGTTCTTGTAAAGGTGGTTTTAGCCCTAGCTTTTGAATGCCGTATATTAGAGTTTAACATATTTTATTATTTATTCATGTTGCTTGATTCTATCAGTGTTGGGATTCCCATATTATTAATATCAGTTGATTGTCTTAGTCAGAATACTAGCCTACTCAGTAATTTCAAAAATGTCAACTGATCAGTTTGAATATAGTCTTTTCTTGAGGTGTCAGTGGTGCCTCCCAGATGTCAGTTATCAAAATTAATTATCATTTATCAGGTATTAGTTTTTTTTTAAACATTTACAATGCTTCTAGATAAGTAACTTTGACCCATCTTAGAACCACCAGCTGCAGTTCAGTATTCTTTGGACGGTTATGACGCTTCCAGATAAGCAACTCTAACCAGTCTAGAACACAAATTACAGAATTCGTTCCGATAAGACTCTTAGGGTACTTACAGATAAGTATCCCTAACTTAGTCTTGGACTCAATTTTGAGCTATCAACTTAGTAGTCAGACTAGGACTATCCAATGGGAGTAGGACTTAGCACTGAGCACACCGGGTTTCCAACACACCCAGGTTCCCAGAACTACCTTGCCATGGTAGGTTATTTTATTGGCGCTATGGCCCCAGACTTGTGATCATCCAGCTCATGCTTTTATACCCTGGCAAGGTATATTGTGTCCTATTTATGGGGAATATTTATTGAACTCACCGTCTAGCAAACGTGGTTATATATCGGTTATAGACTCTTCCATTAGTCAGTACAGTTATAGTTTAGCTCAGCTTAGTAAAGTATCAGATTTACTCAGTTCAGTTCAGTTACTTGTTCTTCATGTTTATATTTTCTCTCACTTACTCAGTACATTCAATATACTGACGCATACCTTCTATGTTGTATCATATCATGATACAGGCGCAGGTTCTCAGCCTTAACATCGTTAGTCTATTCCTTCAGGTGATAGCAAAAGCTGCAGTTGGTGAGTCCTCCTCTTTCGAGGACGATATTTATTTTTTAGTTATTTCTTTAAGTTAGACTTTATAGTTAGCTGGGGGCCTGTCCCAGCAACTCATCATTACTAGATGGCTTTCAGACATTCAGTATGATTTTTTCAGATGTACGAACTTTTATCAAATTTAGCTTTCTTAAATGACTTCATTATTTACAGATTCCACATATGTTTACTTTGTTTACCAATGTTATGATAGACTATGGGTTGGCTTGGGGTAGTTGTGACTCCAAGTACCATGTCTCATCTAGGGTATATACTCGGGTCGTGACACTACCCTTTTTCCTAGGGTTCATAGATGCTGACAGTTGCCTTAGTTGCTGTTCGATCTGCTTGATAGCCGTAGCATGTGACTCCACTCTCTAACCCATGATCGATATATCACCACAGATGTCTTTCAGCTGATCTTTTGTGGATCTTACATTCTTTAGCATCTCAGCTATCACGCTTTATAACTTCGACTGTCTAGTCTCCCCCCATTTACATTCGAAGGCACATATAGTCCAGCTCGGTCATTGCGATAACCGTCATTCCTTTTCCAATCTCCCTAGACCTTACGACATCATCTTCTGTCTCTGTACCCATTTCAGTTGTAATTGTCTTCGAATTGGTTCCGAGCTTCATTTCCAGAACCTTGGCTCCAAGTGTCTTGTCAAGACCCTTGGGCGTTGGCTCAGAAACACGCCACTTGGTTGTCCAAGAAGTTTGCCTCCTCCTCAGATTTGAATGGTCCGGCATTGGTTCCTGTCACTATGTCTCTACTACATTAACCTTTTCAAGCTCCCGCTCCCATGATATGCTTAGTAAGAAAATCCAATGATGTGCACATAGGAACCAATTCCTAGTCATGTTCTTCTTCCTTCCTTCATTGGTCTGCATTCAAACCAACAACATATGTACAAACCACTGATTTTTCTTTCCGGGTGTGCCATGCTCTGTTTGTCTTTGTTACTTCATCTAGAATAGTGGAAGCTTGCTCCTAGGTGTGGCTCATTAGTGCTCCTCCCACCACCGTGTCTGCTACTGCTTTTGTACTGTTGTTAAAGGATCTATAAAAAATCTCCAACAGACTGTCATCAGGAATTTTGTGGTTCGGGCACTTGATCAACTTCTTGTACCTCAACAAGGTTTCATGAAGTGCCTCGGTCTTTAGTTGTCGGAAATTATCGATTTCATCATTAAGTTGCAACATCCTAGAGGATGGAAAGAATCTCTCTAAGAAAGCTTTCCTGAGCTCTCTCTAGTTGGTAATGGTGTCGTTAGGCAACTCTGATAACCTTAATGTGGCTACCCCAGAAGAGAAAAGGGGATGAGTCTTAGCCGTATAGCATCCTGACTTACGCCTTACATATTCCAACAAAGTTCATCAGGTGAAGGTTGGCATCATCAACTGCGTGACGACTAAACACCCCTTTTATATTCAATAATTGGATCATGGTGCTAGTGATGTCAAATTTTTCTCCAGCAGGTAGTGGTGGTGGTACGATAGCTCCAGTTGACCAGACTTCATCAATGTCCAGGCCATCTTTATCAAAGAACTGAGGGGCATATCTTTGACCTCTGTTGCCCCTTCCATGTTGACAAGTGTTAACAACCTCCTATCGAGCATCCTCTGCATCTTGAAGTGCAGCTTGCCGAGCTACCTCGACTTGCCTAGCTTCATTAGTAATACATGCACCTCTCTGCTCTAGGTTCTCCATCTTACACACTGTTCTTTTGATTTCAAGATCAAACGGAATCAGGGGGTTTCCACTCCGATGAGCACTTATCATTCACCAAGCGACAACCTATGGATATCCAAAAAAATGTAATTCAAGAAATAACAACCAAAAGTCAAATACAAGCAATTAATCAAGCCTTAGCTGTGTTCCCCGACAACGGCTCCAGTTTTTGATAAAGCTCAAACTCACACTACCTAACAATGTATGAAGAGGTAGTTATCAATAAAGAACCCAGTTAAGAGGTTGGGGTCGAACCCACAAGGAATAGGATAAGATCTAGACTAATGCCAATAATTGAACTTGTTGGTGGGTTATCTCCAAATTGGGGGATTTTAAAGAAAATAACATTAAAAAATGATTATATTGGTGATTTAAATCAACATTTGCAAATAACTAGGCTAAGTGCTCCCCATGGGTTCATAACTAATTTAGGTATACACACGTGATCAATCCCAATGCTTACTTGTAGAACTGATAAGTAGGGTTCATCCAAATGACTGGTTCATCCCTATTGGATGGTTATACTCAATTGCCGGCTCGGGTCTAATGAGAAATTTCAAACTAACTGTTATCAATATATTTAAAATTTAACTATCCTGTGACCACAATTCAAGTTAATACAATGAGCATAAAGACCAAGGCTTTGTTATAATTCTCTTTTCATAATGTCTACTCTCTAGATTCAAGCAAGTAAAGAATTTTAGAAAGTCCTAACGTTGTACAATGTTAAGAAACATTTAAAGATGAATATAATACAATACAAGTGTTTAGCATTGGTTTTGAATCACTTTTGTGTAACCCTATTTTGTTAATCCACCATGGTTCCCACAACCCCTAGTGGTGGAGGTTTTTGCCTCTCATGGTTGTAAGATTAAAATTTTCATTCGTAGACAAACACATAATTAAATACTTACAACAACAATTGGAAGAAAACCATATATGAATATCAAAGAACAATCTCAAGAACAATGTAGGAATTCAAGATTTTGATCCTAAGAATTGCTCCTCAAAACTTGATAAAACTTCACAAAATATTGTTCACACATCTCCTACTTCGTTTTTACCTTTTTTTTAACTAAAATAAAACATAAAAGCTATTTATACTGACATTAGAAACCTTTTCATAAGCTAATAGGGATTTTTCTAAATCTGGTGCCAACTGTTCCACGACTGGACCAACAACCCATACCAGGATTATACGGGTCGTACCTGCTTCTCCTACGTCCTTGGCTATAGAAGATTTGTCTAAGTATTGGCAGGCTAGTACGACTCGTACCACATTCCTATGAGTCATACAATGCTTCATGGTTTGACACTGAGAACTCTGACATCTTCTAAAATTTTCCACGAGTGTTGTGGTACGACTCCTACCTTCTTCCTACAACTCATACTATTTGTTGCGTTAGAAGTTCTGCCAAGTCCTGAAGAATCATCTGAAGTTCACCACGAATCATGGTACGGTTCATATGTTCATGCTACGATCTATAAGTCCATCCATACCAATAGTCTGCCTTTGTGCAAATTTCTCTGAACTATTCCACGACTCCAGTTACGGCTCATAAAATCTTGGTACCACTCGTAGTGAGACTCATATGTTTCCTTCCTCTTAATTCAACCTTCTAACTTTCACCACAGTCCTCAATACGGCTCATACAATGAAGGGAGGCTCGTACCAAGACTTAAACTTGGCTGAATTTCTGCATTTTTTGGCTTGTTTTGCTCATTTTTGCTCCAAAACTTATTTTCTCTGAAATCAAAGTAAAAGTGCCTCATATACATATAAATATACCTAAGTTCATGCTATTTCCTTAGTTTTAAGCGTCAAAAGTGTTGTAAACTCATAACAAATCAGCATTGTGCTAGTAACATGGAACACTGCATTCCCTGCCCTTGGGGTAGGTGAATAGCACCAGCCACATCATGAGCCACTGGCTCATCCTCATCATCCATAAATCTGTCCACGCTACCAACATCACTAGCGTGGCTCATATATATCCTATTAAATCAACAAAAAAGACAACGTAAAAGAAAACAAGATGCAACACGAATGTGAATCAACAAAAAATAAATGTCAATCAAATTCCAATCCCCGGAAATGGCGCCATTTTAGATAACATCCAAAAAACTCTCCCGTTAGAGAGGCGGCTAAGTTCATTGAAAAACATGTAACCCAACAAAGAGTTGGGGACAAATACACAAGGATTAGAGGTTAGATTCACCAAACTTCGTAAAATAGTTCACACAAGAATGCATCATGTCTAAACATAAAATAAAAATATGTGGAATAGGTTGAATAGCTTTAAATGTAAACTTAAATCAAAGCAAGGGGAGAAACGATTGTTGCCAGCAAGATAAGATACTAGGGGTGTGGATTTGATGGGGCATCAATTTGATAGGTATTGACCAAGATCCTTAGATTCAATTAGTGCATGAATAGCCTTGGGTTTGAGCTACGCTCTAAGTTTCTCAACCAAAAAAGTGTATCTACTTTGATTTTTCTCAAACCCCAAAGAAAAAATCTACAAAAGAAAAATCAAACAATGCTTGAGGAGGGGTTTAGACTATTTCTAGATCTAACCTATAATGGAGTTTGAATTGGGTATAGACTATCTCTACCTCCAAAGAAAGATCAAAAACTACAAATCCTTGCTATTGAAATCTTTCCCAACTTCATCTTCCTTTCTCAAGCAAAAGCAAAGTTAGAGAGCTCAATTAATGTTTGAAACCATTAATTATCCAATTATATCTTGAAGAAAACAATAGAATCATGCTTTCTACTAAAATCTAAGATCAATTATTCAACACCCAATAATTTGCAGTGT
>JACEIK010017880.1:0-11518 GCA_018107945.1 Datura stramonium | reverse complement strand
AAGCATTTGTCATTTCAATGCTATATGTGTTAAATTGACTCAGTATAAGCTTTATCGGCTCCATTAATGATTATGATTGAGAATATTTTTATTTTTACCCGGTATGGCACACCGGCTGGAGATGTTTTTATTTTACCCCGGTATTGTACACCGGCTGGAGATATTTTAATTTTAACCTGATATGGCACACCGACTGGAGATCTTTTTGTTTTACCCCGGTGTGGTACATCGGTTGGAGATATTTTTATTTTACCCCAGTGTGGTACACCGGTTGGACGAATTTTATATATGGATTTACAGTTGGCTGGTCGCTGGAATTACAGTTATAGTTTCTTTCTTGTGCATTTCTTAATTGCATTTTCATCTCATTATAGAGTTATTATTAGGTTTCAGTTTCCAGTATTCCAGGTTGTTACAATTCCTTATTCCTTGTTCAGTTATCTTGAATTCAGTTATGTTATTGTAAGTTGATATCAATTACAGGTTGCAGAGTTCCAGGTTATATTTATCCTTTATATGTTTATATGCTAAGTTAGTTATTACAGGATTGTTATCTCATGGTTACAGTTTTAGCCTTACATACTAATACATTTCATTCGTACTGACGTCCCCTTGCTTGGGGACCTGCGTTCGTGCCGCAGGTGCAGGTAGAGGTCAGGATGGCCATTTTAGTAGCAGTTCGTGAGATCAACAGATGGTTGGTATGCTCCTTTCTTCCTGGAGCTAGGGCTTAGTTATTTATGCTTGAGTTTTGAGATGCGCTTATGGGTAGGTCGGAGCCTTTTTCCGACCATCGGTCAGTTTACTCTTTAGAGGCTTTGTGGACTTAGTGTGTACGGTGTTATTCAGTTTGTGGCCTCATCGGCTTATTGTTGCTTGGTTTAGCACACTAATTACCTTGGTTGTATTTCGATTGTTTACCCCATATTGTTGAGACCTTATGGGTCCAGTTTATTCGTCAGTTGATTATGACAGGTGGCCTGGATGGCCTAAGTGTTATAGTTACAGATGTCATATAGCCGGCTTCTCGATCAATCATGAATCGAGTGCCAATTGCACCCTACTCCTGTTTTGGGGCATGACAAATGGGGTGCAAACTAGCCCGCTCATGAGATTAGACTTTGCTGCAACAGCATCACTGCCGCCACCGCGGACTCACTGCAGTAGTTCTAGTGCCGCTGTAGCGGTACTATTCAGGAGGTACTCCGACCCAGTTGTCCACCTCGATTCCCCTTGAATTGTTTCATCGAAATCAGCTCACCCATTATGTATAGATTCCATTAATCAATCCCTACATCCACTTTACCTTTCTTCCTCAAGTAATGACAATCAAATTGATACGAACCAAATAATCATATAACATAAATGTAAAAAAAGTGAACTTACTAGTCCCTTAGCTTATTCGAACGCATACATTACCCGAATTCCCATGCCTCGAACCATTCTCTGATCCCTTATTTGGGCATCCCTCAGAGGTAGCCCTCACAGTTTCCAAACTAAGACAGAATCTAATTTTCTAGGTCCAAATCTCTTCGTACCTGTGAAATTTCATGTCGTGGGGATTTCATTACTCTTCCCTATTTTCTTTCGATTTCCTCCGTCTCATAGACACTTACTGATTATAATCTATTTTAATGGTGATTAATTTAAAATTTCTCCCTATTCATCAATGGCATATCAAGTATACACACGCATACATTTTGCTAATCAAAGTCTAACATGTAAGTGAGTAAGCCATAGCCAACTTGGGCACCAAGCTATCATCGAGAAATTTCCAGCAGTGTGCTTGCCTCAAGTTACGATTTCTTGGGGAAAATTGTCATGAAAAAGGGTGAAGTCTTTCCTTCTCTAGCCTCCTTGTCTCTCTCTTCTTATTTAGAAATCCTAATTTCTATTTTGGAGCATTTTTATTCAGCACCCCTCATGAAAAAAGATTTTTAAATCTCAACCGGGAAAGGATTGCAGAATTCTGGTCCGCCTCAGCCGCTGCAGCAACGACACTTCCGCTGCAGTGATTCCGTTATAGTGGAAACAATCCACCGGCGACCCTACGCTTGGGCCCACCTAATTTTAACTTATCCCATTCAAAATTGTATGTCACATAATCCTTTAATTCTGGAGACTTCACCGAGGCTTGAAATAAAATTATATTTACCCATGTGTAGGTCGTCAGGGTGCTGTCACTATCGGGCGGGTCATTACATCATATATCAATTAAAAATATATTTTTTCCCAAATGACCCTACAATATAGGTGAGGGTTTCCAATTACCCCATGTTGACCCTAACACCAGTTATAGTTCCATTGCTTCTGGCCGACACTGTAGTCTTACCGATATTTGTTTCTCGGTCCTTGGAATGATCTTCATAGGATCCTTTTAATACAGATTACCCTTAAATTTATTTAATATATACCAAACTAACACCTTAAAGAATAAAAAATCTCTACTTGCTCTGACCGAAACCCAAGCATCAAATCACAAATTTACCCATTCGTAATGCTTCCAAATGATCTAAATCGGTTTGAGTATGTAACCTCCATGAAAATATGAATCTAGTGAAACCCATACTTCTACATTTATTTTTGGCTCAAAAAGTCAGGCCGGGAGAAGTCACCTTGAGCTTCAAAGCTGATCTAAATTTTCTTTCAGACTATGCTTATCCAAAATGTATAAAACCCCATCGCATGCGGCATCCCTCTTGATCCCATTTCTCTAATATTATCTTTGGGAGGAATCTAAGTACTTTGCCGCCCCTATTTGCTAGATTGTGGTGGTTTGACCCGACTAATCCTGGGTGTTTCGAATTTCTCTTTCAGGTCTTACGGTATTTACTCATCGCCCATGTGCCCTGTGAGTTCCCGATTCCCATAGAATTCCTCTCAGTGGGTACATCAATGTGGGGGGCCCTCGGTGGAATTTGAAACATCACTATTTGGCCGATCCGCTGCAGCGATCTATTTCCTGCCGGAGTGAAATCAGTCCGCTGCAGTGGAAAATAAGATCAGTTAAAGGGCCAGAACCGATGCTTTTGAGTTTATTACTCAAAATTTCCACTTCAACTTTTGTGCAAATCCTCTCAATTTTTCGGCCATCTTCTCGTCTTTACTCAGGTAATCTTTGTTCTCATATCTTTGTAGTGTTGTTTACACCTGTGGCTACTGAATCCATGTCTATATGCTTGCTTGGTTTGGGGTTGTTTTGGGGGTTGGAAGATCCAATCTTCTCTTTTTTGGTCAATATGGATGAATTTATGAAGCATGCTACTAGTTCTTACGTTCTTAAGTTACTTGAATCATTCCTTGTGTACTATAGACGGTTTTCATGGGGGTGTTTATGATAAAAATGGAGGAATTTGGGTAGGATGATGTTTTGGCTTCCCCAAGACTTTCAGACTTGAATCCGACCATTATCAGGGTAGAAAATTATCGGTAGGACCTGGGTTGGTCTACCCCTTGCCCGATCTATAATTTATTTGGTAAAAAATGGAGGTTGAAATTTCAACCTCCATTGTTGGAGGTCGAAGGTATTCTGGGGACGATGATGTCTGCTGCAACAAAACTTTGATTGCTGCAGCAGAATCGTCATAGTGGTCCACTCCGATATTGTGGTCTCGCTACAACGAACACTCAACTACTGCAGTGGTGCGCTCAAGCAGTGGACTTCTTTCAAATTTGTCTTTCTTTTTCTCAACTTTCCCTTCTCCTATTGCCCCGATCACTTCTTAACATTTCTTATTAATTACAGGTTCAGCACTATGTCTACTTCCAGCAGTAGCATCCACACCAGTGACTACATCCGCTTCGTCACTGACCAATGCCAATTCTAGCGTAATGAGCAGGCTGCCAAGGGTCTAATCCACGAGGGGGCTTTGTGATGCAGGATGTGGTGGAAAAGGCACCATATTTCTATGCTCACCTCCAGGAGTTTAGATGGGGACCTTTGGTTGTGGAGCCTTTAAAGGCAAATGAGGTATAGGTGTGAGAGTTCTACGCTAATCTCCCTATAGTGGTCTAAAACTGCAGGAATCCGTTGGCCTATGTCAGGTAAAGGAAGATTCTATTGATCTCGATAGCTATTAACAAAGCTTTGGGTCTGTCAAATCCTCTGGAGGATGAGCTTAAGGATCGAGATGTGGATGAAAATGGGCAGTGGCTGGTGGACGCCCTAGTGGTGGAGGAGCAGAGGGCCTCGATGAATTGAGGCATCACCTAGATTGGTATTTGATGTGATGTAGGTTTATAACATTTTCAACACTTAAACTTAAGGAAAGATGCATGGTCTTAGGTGTGTTTATATAGATATGATGCACTTTTGTTGTGTTTTTAGGGAAATCATGTGTTGGAGTTGAATTCTGTAAAAGAAGTAAAAGAAGTGCAGAAAATAGTGAAGTTGCAGGCCTAAATACAAGTCGTACCTTGGTGGTACGAGCCGTACTATGCTTTCATGAATAAAATTCAGAGGAACTGCACACGGAACTGGCCAAGTACGACTCTAGGTATGAGCCATACTGGAGCAGTCGTGGAAAACTTCAGAGAAAATATTGATGCCATGAGTCATACTATCAATGTATGAATTGTACCCAAGGCTCATGAAAACTTAAGACGATGCCAGACTTCACAGGATCAGACCACGACAGAGACGTATGACTCATGATAGCATTGTATGAGTCGTACAAACTCCCAAGACTTAACCAATTTCAAGACTGCCTAGCATTGTACGGATGGAAGTGACGACTCGTATGATCTGGCAGCGACATATTTGGTAGACTCCCTATTAATTTAGGAAAGGTCTCTAATTATTTGTATAAATACTTTTATAGATTATTTTTGTGAGAAGACCGATAATTTGAGATTCTTTTGGGTTGTATTTGGGATTCTTGAGCTTTCCAATATTCTTGGAGATCAATTACACGAAATTTCTTTAAGAATTTATTCATTAATCTTGATTTGTTCAAAGTTGAACTGTGCAAAAATCAATTGGATTTTATTTCAATCATCATTGTAAGTCTCTAATTATGATTTCTTTCATGAATTCTAATTCTTCTCTTACAAATATGAGAGGCTAAAACCTTCACAACTAGGATTGTGGGATCCATGGTGAATTAACTAACTAGGGTTTACACATAGTGATTCTAAACAAATACTTATGCTTTTATTGTCTTCTCTTCATCTTAAACGTTTCTTATCGGAGCGCAACGTTTGGCTTACCTGAATTCTTTACTTGCTTGAATATAGAGAGATAGGGATTAGGAAAAGAGAAAACCAATAAAGCCTTGAACTTTATGGTTCATTGAATAACTTAAGCTGCAGTCACAGGATAGTTAATTTGGAATAATTAATAATTGTTAACATGAAAATACTCAAGAGACCTAATTCGGTGATTGAGTATAGTCATCTAATAGGGACGAATCAGTCGTTTGGATGAACCTATGTTCTCATTTCCGTAGGCTAAGTACTAGGATAGATCATATGAATCCATGGGGAACACCTCCCTAGTGTTTAAATTTTAGTCTTTATTTCCTCATTTACGTTTTCTTTTGTTTTTCGATCCATCCAAGTTAACTTGGTGATTGCCAAGTATTCGATGAAGCAGAAACCCTTTGATTCCACTTGATCCAGAGCTTGAAAGGATACTGCTAAATATGGAGCGCAATGAAACCCTCGAGCAAATGCAAGCTAGATTAGCCGTTGAGGCTTGTCAAGCAGAATTAACTCAACAAACTCCTCATCTAGAGACAGAGGATGCTTAGGGCATAGTAGATAATGTTGACCATCACAGATGGGGTAACAAAGGCCATAGATATGCTCCTCAGTTTGATGATGATGAGGATCCAAATATCGATGAGGCCAAGTCAACAGGAGCTATTGTACTCCCACCTTTGCCTGTTGGGGAAAAATTTAACATCACTAGCACCATGATTCAGTTTCTCAACATGAAAGGGTATTTAGTGGTAATGCAGCTGATGATGCAAACCTTTATCTGATGAACTTTGTAAGTATATGCAAGGCATACAGGTTGCTAGGCGTGAGCCAAGATGCTATCAGGTTGAGGCTCTTCCCATCCTCTCTATCTGGAGAGGCCATATTATGGTTGTTGGAGTTTCCCAACGACTCCATCACCAACTGGAGGGAGCTAAAGAAAGCCTTCTTGGGAATGTTCTTCCCACCTTCCAGGATGCTACAACTAAAGGATGAGATTTACAATTTCCAATAGTTGAAGATTGAGGCACTTCATGAGACTTGGCTAAGATTTAAGAAGAAGATAACAAAATGCCCAAATCATAAAATTCCCAATGACAGGTCACTGAACAACAACAATAAGGTTGCGGCAGATATTGTGGAAGGAACAGCATTGATGAGTCACTCATGGGAGGAAGCAGCAACCACGCAACACTGAGTGACCAAGACGAACAGAGCCTGGCACACAAAGAGGCTGAAGCAGCTGCAGGTACATATACGATAGGGATGACTGCAGAGCAAAGCAGAAAAGAGAAGGAGCGTGATCAGGAGTTGGCTCACATAAAACATCGCTAGACCTACTCACGAAGCATATTATGGGTTTTGGAGCTTAAAAGATGAATGCAGTGGGTGCTCAGGGTCAGGAACCAGGGTATGAGTAGTTGGATTTTGAGGAGGAAAAAAACTTCTTGGAAAACCAGGTAGTGGATTTTCGGGCCAATGCCCAAGGGTCTGAATAGGAATTGGTGCCAAGGTTCCAGAAATCAAGGTTGGAACCAGTACAGAGACAACTACAACAAGAACGAGTACAGGGATAAGAGCAGAGGTCGTGAGCAAGAATATGAGTAGAGAAAGAATGATGGCTACCACAATGACCGCACAGGTTTATATGCTCCTCCTAGGGCGTGTGAGGGCGATGCTGGACCATCAAAGTTAGAGAGCATGATGGATAAACTGCTGAAGAAGGAAAAATCCATAAATGACCAGCTAAAGGACATCCAGGGAGAAGTTGAATCACATGTCATAGCGATCTAGCAAATTGAGCAGTAGTTGGGCCAGATGTCAGCATCCTTGAGCCAAAGGCAGAGGGGTACACTTCTTAGCAACATAGTCCAAAATCTAAAAATAATATTCACTGGATGGTTGTGATAACTAGGAGTGGGAAGATCACCATTGACCTTCCCTTACCAGTTGTAGTTAAGATGGAAAGGCAGAAGGAGATTGAGTTGAATAATGAGGATGAGATTACAGAACAGGATGTTATAGGTGCAGCTGATTTGACTAAGGCACCAGGTGATGCAAAGGAGTCTAGAGCTGACAAAGGGAAGGAAACGGGGGCCATTCAGATCTACAGGCCTATCCTTCGGCCACCACCACCATTCCCTAGGAGGATGAAGAAAAAGGCGGAAGATGGGAAGTTCCAGAAGTTCTTATCAATGCTGAAGCAGTTGTCTATGAACATTCAATTGGTAGAGGCATTGGAACAGATGCTTAGGTATGCTAAATTTATGAAGGACCTGGTGTCTAGAAAGAGGTTTGTGAGCTATGAGCCAGTTGGGAACTTGCATCATTGCAGTGCCATAGCCTCATGTGTCCTTTCACAAAAGAGGGATGAGCCAGGTGCCTTCACCATCCCATGCACTATTGGAGATTTCAAATCTGCAAAAGTAATTTGTGAATTAGGTGCTAGCATCAACTTGATGCCATTAGCTTTGTTAAAATAGCTAGTCTTAGGAGCTCCCACACTGAATACAATATGACTATTGATGGCAGACTGCACAGTGAAGAAGCCATTGGTGATCCTACAAGATGTGCTAGTGAAGGTGGGCAGGTTTATCTTTCCATCTAACTTTGTGATTTTGGATTGTGAGGTAGACTTTGAGGTCCCTATCATTTTGGGGCGACCATTCCTTTCCACTGGGAGAGCTCTAATGGATGTTGAAGTGGGCCAACTGAAGGTTAGGCTGAACAAAGAAGAGTTCACCTTCAACATCTGTAGATTAATGAAGCAGCCTACTGAGTTTAGGGTATTGTCAATAATTGAAGTTGAATTTGAGAGTCTTGATAAATTCTGAGTAGTCAAGAGACTTGCGTTGTGCCGCAATGTTAAATCAAGCGCTTCTTGGGAGGCAACCCGTGATGTGATTTGGTGAAGTCTGAGTAACTAAACCACTTGCGTCGTGTCGTGACATTAAATCCAATGCTACTTGGGAGGAAACCCAAGTATCTTGACCTATGTGTGTTCAGTATGCAAGTGAAATAAAAACTGGTGGGTGAAAAAATTGCAAAACTGACTGTACTATGAGCCTCAGTATGAATCGTACGACGATTGTACGGCTCGTAGTATCATTTTTTATGAAAAACAAAGACTTTCCAAATGCAGTAGTTCATATTACATTTGGTCATTAAAAACCGTACCTCCATGGAACGAGTCATAGTACCCACTATAATAATGAACTATTCTAAGTATGGAAGTGTAGACACTCTGACCTACGAGTCATGGTATGGGTCGTGGTACCTTGGTACGAGTCGTACCACACATTCGTAGGTCTCCAAGTAAGTTTAATAAGTGTTATGGTATGAGTCCATGGGACAAGTCGTAGGTATTACCTATGACTTGTGGTACGAGTCGTGACGGGCAAAGTTAAATGAAATAACTCAACTCGACCCGAATTTCTAAAATTCTCCCTAACCTATTTAAAACCAAAATTTCGGACTTAAATTCCCACGCAAACAAAATCACAACCCATGATCATCTCCCTTCAAGCTCCACTCACCCGTAACTCACTCCCATTACCATTTATCTAGAAGTTATGCTTGAAAATCGGGAAGGTTTTGGTCGAATTTCATACCCCAAACCCTAACTAAGCAAGACTAAATCAAGAATCTAGAAAGTAAGTTGTAATTCTTTCATTGTGTTATCTTGCTAACTGTAAACAAGCCATCACTATGATTCCTCTTTTCATGAACTAAAATGGAGGAACATGATCTGTGGGTTATACATGATCGTGATTGCTGGGTCTAGGGATGAATTAGACACATTTAATTTATCTTCATATGGCCAATGAGTAAATGGAGAAAATTTTGAGTTGTGGGGATTGATGGGGTAGGTGATGTGTGCTACATGTATGATTTAGTGTGGTGATGAAATCTGATTACACACCCCAAAAAAATTATTTTCTTAAAAGAAAATATATTTACTTGCACAACTGACACTCATATGGTAAGGACAGGGTTCACGAGCCTTCCTACGACTCGTAGTTTAGTACTATGACTCGTAGGATGATTTGTTGGGACTGTCCCAAGTAGGTTAAAATGGAAAATCATGGTACAATACCTAGTACGACCGTGGTATCCCACTATGAGTCATACCTGGTGGTTGTACAAGGGATTTGAAAGGGTCAAGTTCAAAACCAACAGTACGACCCTTAGTGTGACACGTAGAATCCAACTACGATCCATAACAATGAGTCGTACATAAATACTGAAAGTCATATTTTGATGAAATTTCTCCTACGACCATTAGTATGAACCGTACCAACTTGGTATGAGTCGTACCAATGATTCATGATAGTGTCATAAGATACTACGAGTCTTAGTATGAATCATACCACCTAGGCACTACTCATACTGATGACTCCTGGTAAAATACTGGAGATATTTTTCTTGCTTTTTTTCTCAGATCACATGTACTAACCTTTTCCCCATAGGTAAAATGACAATTAAGAAGAGGGAAATCAAGAATTAATGCCCGATAAAGCAATGCCAAAGCTGAAATTGCTACCCGAAGGGCATTAGTAGATGAGCTTTCAGCCTCTGAACATGAGAAGAATACCCCTAATGTTTCACTGGAGGAGTATCAACTTGATACTAATGACACTAATAATCCACGGACAACTAGGGCACAGGCCAATGCTACCTCTGTCGCTCTGGCAAATGCTCCCCAATTTGAGGAGGGCGTCGATGAACAGCCTCAAGAGTTTGGTAGTGGCTCCAATGTTGAGGAAGGGTCTGATGAGGCCCAATCCGAGAGAGGGTGAAGATGAGACTGGGTCTGAGGAGGAGGCCCAAGAAGAAGATGATGACCAGACTCTGTCTCCAGAGAGTCGGTCGTACTATTAGGTGGAAAGGATGGGCAGAAACTGAAGGAGCATCCCAGGATTGACAGTGTTATGGTTCGGGGATGAGTAGTTGATGTCTCTGAGCTGACCATTGCACGAATGTTGTATAGTATAGAGTTCAGGGCTCCAGCCTCCACAATCAAATATGATTACAAAGTTGATGCCCTGAAAAGGGTTAAGCAATTGGGCCTTGAAGAGAGGAAAAATCAAGTAAGATGGCTAGCAAGGGTTATAGTCGAGGAGAAAGAGGAGGTAGAGTGGGTGACCAGTGGATGGAAGGTCACCAAAGCTTCACTTAACTTCATAGTGAAGGCCAGCTAGACACTGGTTTGCCAGAAGCTAGCACCGATGGCAAATAATAACACCCTGGGTGTAGATAGAGCAACATTGGTGGCATGTATCATGTCTAAATATGCCATCAACATTCTGAGAGTGATAGCAGATGAGATCCGGGATTGCACTTTGGGCTTAAGCGCTACTATCCCATTCCCGGGTCTCATACTTTGACTCTGCGGAGACTCTAGCATGAGGGTTATAGCGAAGATTGATACTAAGGTTGGGGGCCACAAGTCTACGGACATAGGACTGATCATGGATGAGATGAACCTGGTAAGCCGTGTTAGATTACTAGCAGCGGTTCCACCACCACAACCAGGAGCCAGTAGGGGCGAGAAAATAGATGCCTCCACCTCCGTGGAGCAGAGTGATACACCAACCACTGAAGTTGGCCCCACAGCAGCTGCCCTAAGCATGTCCTCCGCACCTCCACTGGCCATAATGGGGAAAGTGCCTTCAGTTTGTATTTTAGTGGCCTACAATTTCCTGCGAAATTCAGCCAAGTGGCTGACATTGACCGAGAAAAGGTCAATGTGATGATGGGTAGGTCAAGCCTTGGGTCAAGACTGAGATTGAGGAGGCTGTTAGAGGGCTGCACAACAGGTTAGATAGCTTTGAGCTCCAGATTGATGGGCGCTTTATTGAGCAGTTTGATACAGGTAGTTTGAGAGAGAAGCTGGGGGCTCTACGAAGTCAGGTTGCTATGCTATTGTCTAGATAGCCAGCCACATTAGCAGCTCCCACCATTCCAGAGTTAGATGCTGAGCTCGATGAGGAGTTCGACCTTAGGGCATTCTGGGATCCAACGGCAGCTGATGGACAAAAGGGGAACAAGAGGGTCACGACAGTAGTTGATGATGAGCCCTCGAAGAAGAGGAAAAGAAAGGAGAGAAAGGAACGCAAGAGAGTGATAGAAGACTTATGACTAGCACATGTCAGAGTTGTAAGAGAGAGTTAGGGTAGCGAGGAGCTCCACTATTGTTCCTGGAGAGCTTTCCAGTGGCAAGGACCCTTTGGGTGAGCCACATTTAGCTCGGGTAGATGATGAGGTTGTTGAGGTGCCCATGAATGTTGAGGCGGTGACCACAATCCCCGATACCACA
>JACEIK010017870.1:0-11532 GCA_018107945.1 Datura stramonium | reverse complement strand
CAGTGATAACTAGTCAGCATGGTGGCCTTGTCGGCCCGCATAGGTTCCCTTATGTTCAGTTGTTCTGGGTAGCTGTTATATTCCTACATGTGGCTATAGGACTTGTCGGCCGGAGGCTGTATTTAGAGCCGTTATATAGCCCGTTGTTTTCATAAATCCAGAATTAGAGCCAGCCTGGCACTAAAAGTGCTTAGGCTCAGTAGTCCAGCAGTCTAGGTCCTAGTAGGGCACTAAGGTGGGGCATGACAACCAGCCGCAATGAACCTAATGGAAAACTATGTTATTGATGATGAGTTCCAGGCAGTATTTCATATGTTGGCACAGGTCATGACCGCCCAAATTAATTAATAACGATGGCTTGTGTTCCCCAGAATGGGAACGTAGCGGCGGCGAGAGTAAGAGACTTTCTCCGAATGAAACCACCCAAATTCTTAGGGTCAAGGGTGGATGAGGACTCATATTAGTTCTTAGAAGAGATCTAGAAGATCACGCAAATCATGCGGATGATGGGAACTGAGAGCGTAGACTTAGCCTCTTACCAGCTAAAATGAGTCCCTTAAATATGGTTTTGCCAGTGGAGAGACAGTCGGGGAGTCGGAGCAGCCCCCGTAAGTGGGGATGAGTTTATGAATGTGTTCCTGGACAAGTTTTTCCCTAGGGGGTTGAGGGAGGCAAAGGTGGGCAGAGTTCATCAACTTAATAAACTATGACATGACTGTCCAGGAGTACACATTGGAGTTTACCCTGTTATCGAATTATGCACCAAAGATGGTAGCTGACCAGATGGATCGAGTGAGCAGGTTTCTTAACAGAGTGTTAGACTCCTGGTCAAAGTGTGCAGGACCGACATATTGCACAAGGAAATAGACTTTCCATGTTTGGTGATACTCCCTCAAAAAATGGAAGCGGTATTGTGATGGAAATAGAGAGAAAGGCCAAGAGGGATACAATCGGAGATTTAGTGTTCTCCCAGCAGAGGTTGAGTGGTGGACACCGCTCATACTACCAACAGAAATCATCGGCCCCAGCACCTTCGACAGCCAGTGTTTTGAATAAACCCAGGGTAAGGGTGATTACGTACCCATTGTGTATGAGCTATGGGAAACACCATTTAAGAGAATGCATGGCCAGCTCATATGGTTGTTTTTGGTGTGGCAAGTTGGGTCATAAGCACCTAGATTGCACAACAGTTAAGTGAGGCGAGAGTAGAGCCTTAGTCAGCTCTTCAGTAGCTCCAATAGCTTGTCCGTTTTAGAAAGGTGCATCATCTAGTGCAGGAGGCGAACAACGTCGAAACCACTCCTACTCCTTGGCAGCACATCAGGATAAGGGTAAGTCGCCAGAAGTTGTCCCAAGTATGTTCTGAATCTCTTGTGTTATCTTTTTTTGCATGTTGCTAGCCTTAGAACCCCTGTATTGAATAAGAAGCTCTATGATGGTTGTTGAGGAGAGATTGTCGATGCGTGATGTGAATAGTTAAGGGTATAAGGCTTGTAGTAAATGTTAGAGGTGAAGGAGGAGCGAGGAGTTAGTAATTTAGCCTGACCTTGAGAAGGATTCAGGAGCCTTGGAATTATGGCTTTAAGCTAAGGGGGAGAAGTATGTGAGACAATTCAGATCTTGAGTATGCTAGTAGGGAGTTCCAGCCCTAATAATTATGGTATGTCGATCCCTTTAGGTTCCGATAACTTCTCCTGTATTTCACATGAAGCTAGGCTCTACCCATCCCTATGTGCAGACTTCCAAAATTCCCTAGTTTCCACATCAGACAGCGATGCCAATTTTACTCTATAAATCCTTAAGGCTCATCTTCATGTCATAAACTAGTTATGTGTGTTGACTCATGCCTTCCAGTATGTTTAGCTCAAATTTAGTCTTTAGAAGTTGCTTAGTAGCTGAAGGTACCTTCTATATGTGCTCAGTTTTAGATTTCGTGAATGACTCGCGCTCTTGAATACCTTACTCCCTGTTAGACCAGATATCATGAATCCTAGTTTAGTGTCAGAAAGCGATTTGAGAATAAAGACTCAGTCCGTATCAGCTAAGTGCCAGTTAGAGGGAAAGAATCCTTCTCAGTGTTCTATTTAGTCCAATGTCCATTTCACTGTTTTTCAATCCCTCTTATGCCTTATCATGCATGTGCGATTCGGATATTTAGTTCAGAGATGTAAGATCAGCCCGAGGTTAGATACTCCATTTGTTTTAGCTGAAATTGATAAATTTTGGGATTTCATATCCGTCCCTATCCTTTTAATATGTTAAGACAACATTCGAGGACAAATGTTCCCAAGGGGGAGATATTGTAACAACCTGAAAGTTTCTAAGAACGGGCCCCAGACTTAAATAAAGAAATCAGTTGGGAAGTGGAAAATTTTCCTCAGAACAACTCGTGGAACAACTTGTTAGGTGACCTAACGGGTCGTGTTAAGGCCCCTGAGGAGCAGTTAGGAGGTGTATCAAGGTTCAATGACCACGGATGACCTGAGGAATTGTCGTGTCAAGTAACGACTCATCAGGTCAGTATGGGAAGGAGGAGCTGGAATCGTGGGCTTCTGTTGCAATGGGAGTAATTACGAGTCGTGTAATGGACAACGATTCGTAAAGTCAGTCGTCCTCAGACCCAAGAAGAAATTTTGAGAAATGTTATAGTGCAGTCCACGACTTGGCACCACGAGTCGTTGCTAAGCGCACGACTCATGGAATGCCTCGTGGATACTGGCAAGAGGATTTTTCCTGCGAATATCCAAGGGTGTTTTCGTCAAATCCTATGCTTCTAACTCCTAAACTACGTTGTTTTGAGCATTGTATGGGATATTTTTAAGGGTTTTTCTAGCCTAATCTCTCATTCCCTCAAAATATTCCCTCAAATGCTTATTCCTCTTCACTCTCAAGCCTAAAGATTCAGTTGGAATCTCTTCAAAGGCTTTAAGTGTTAAGTTCAAGCGGCGATATCTTCGAAGCAGGTATGTGGGCTTTAAACAAGTACATCCTTTCATCCTTGTGCCATAAATTTTAATTCTAAAAAACCTAAATCCGTTATTATAGAAAAGCGTGTTCTAGGTTTCAATTTATGCATAAACTCTCATATTTTTCCCTAAATTCAAAAAAAAACTCTCATGATTAATAGTAGTGTTGTTCATGAGGTTACTTATATCTTTCCTAAAATGTGTGTGTGATAAGTGAATAACATGAATGTGGTATTTTCACCATGAATTAGTCTAGAGTTTCAAATGGGATTTCAGAAATTAATTATATGCTCTTATCATGAGAAGTTATATCCTTATTTAAAGTATATGTAAATCAAATGGGTTCCGCAAGTCCAGAACATATGTCACATTGTATATGTTGGAACACGATTAGAACTTATGGGCTATGACCAATGTGTAGTTTGTGTATATTTTCACTATGATTACGATGTAATGTTTTAGGTATGAGTTGAACCTATGGTAATGCCATATGTGTGAATAACATAAATGTGGAATTTTCACCACGAATTAGTCTAAAATTTCAAATGGGATTTCAGAAATTAATTATATGCTCTTATCATGAGAAGTTATATCCTTATTTAAAGTATATGTAAATCACATGGGTTCCGCAAGTCCAGAACATATGTCAAATTGTATATGTTAGAACACGTAGAACTTATGGTCTATGACCAATGTGAAGTTTGTGTATATTTTCACTGTGATTATGATGTAAATGTTTTAGGTATGAGTTGAACCTATGGTAATGACATGATTATCGAATTTTCCTCATGAATTAGAGCGAATTCGAAATGCGGCTTCATGAAATATTCATGTTCTTTCACCATGATCTCATTGTACATTAATTAAAGTATGATTTAGACCGATGGATCTTATATGAATTTAAGATATACGTCATATGCAATGAACTCGAGATTTTAATATTGTGGATGTGTGTAAAGTATGATATATTTTGTTGAATGCTCATGTCTCTGATTAATTGTAGTAATTTAGACTAGTTCTAGTTTTTCGGGACTCTCCTTAGCTGAGAATGTTTTCCTTTGTTTGTCGGGACTCTCCTTAGCTGAGAATTTTTCCCTTAGTCAATCCGGGACTCTCATTAGCTGAGAATAATTCCCTTGGTCTGTGGGGACTCTTATTAGCTGAGAATGTTTCCCTTAGTCTGTCGGGAGTCCCATTAGCTGAGAATGTTTCCCCTAGTTAGTTAGTGACTCTCTATATCAGAGAATGCTCTCCCTTAGAAAGTTAAGGACTCTCCACAATAGAAAATGTTTCCCTTTGACAGTTAGGGACTCTCCCTTATGCTGTTAGGGACTCTCCACAGTCGAGAACGTTTCCCTTCGACAGTCAGGGACTTTTTATGATATCAGTCACGGCTTTGGTCCTCAGTATTTTTTTAGTATATAACCTATGAGCATCAGTTAATCATGTTTCAGTAAATGTTTCTTATAAAATCATTATGTTAATATGTATATGTGTATCTTTGATAGGTTTGTTGTATCTCCGTTCAATTATTTTACTATTAATGTGTTTAGTTTACTTTCTTCTTGTATACTTGCATGTTTTAGTTTATTTACGCTTCCCGCATACTCAGTACATTCCAAGTACTAACTGCACGCCTTTATGTGCTATATCGTTTCATGATATAGATACAGGTTTCCAGACTCATCCCCGTGGTTTGATACACTTCATTCCCCTCTTAGCTACTTGTGTTGAGTCCTCATCTCTCGGGGATGCGATCTATATATTCATTATGTTTTAGTTTACAAATTTTAGGAGTTAGCTGGGGGCTTGTCCCAGCAACTCATCAGTTTACTAGAGGTTTTCAGTGTTGTCTAGATAGATTCAGCTTTTGTATCGAAGTGTTGTTACTATTGTTCTTATGGTTTTTATTTAGATTCATTCAGTTAGCTTCCTCCTCGTTATGATTCCTATTAGTTGTTATTTTGATATGTTATGCTATGATCATGCCATGGGTTGACTTGGGGCCTCTTGGGGTTCCTTGTCCCATGTCTCGATCCGGGCCTATGTTCGCGTCGTGACAAGAGAAGATTGATATCGATGATGTTTTCGTAGATGAATAGGTGTTAGTTGCATCTCAAGACTTGATTCCATGGTTCACCGACTATGCAAATTATTTGGTCAGCGACATGATCCCAACAGATATGACACCCCCGCAGAGGACGAAGATCTTATTCGGTGCTCGAAGGTACTATTGGGATGAACCATATTTATTTCGCATTTTTGCAGATGGGTTAATCTTGAGGTGTACGCCAGAGGTAGAGATGTTGAGCATTCTGAAGGCTTGCCACTCGTCTTTAGTTGGGGGTCATCATTGTGGTATTGGAACTATGCGTAAAATCCTACAGTGCGGGTATTACTGTCTCTCTATTCACGAAGATGCTTATGATTATGCCAAAGCATATGATCAGTGCCAAAGATAAGGTGTCATTACTCACAAACATTAGTTATTATTAACCCCTATCTTAGAAGTTGAGTTATTCGATGTATGGGGTATTGACTTCATGGGCTGATTTGTTAACTCATATGGGATGAAGTACATCTTGGTGGCAGTGGATTGTGTCTCCAAATGGGTAGAGGCTATTGCACTACCTAACTATGAAGGCAAAAGTGTCACAACATTTCTACGGAAGCACATATTCGCTAGGTTTCGTACTCCCAGAGTAATCATCAATGATGGTAGATCACACTTTTGTAACCACCTCATTAGGACTCTTTTGGAAAAATATGGCGTCAACCATAAGGTGGAAACACCTTACTATCCTCAATCAAGTGGGCAGGTGGAAGTTTCAAATAGGGAGATTAAAGACCATTCTGGACAAAATGGTGAATACCAACTAGAAAAATTAGTCTAGGAAGCTCTATGATGCACTGTGGGCATATCAAACAGCTTATAAGACTACCATTGACTCATCTCTATATTAGCTGGTCTATGGCATGTCATATCATCTGCCCGTAGAGTTAGAGCCCAAGGAATTATGGGCTCTAAAAAAGCTGAACTTAGATTGGAATGAAGCAACCAAGTTGAGACTTGACCAGCTCAATGAGTTAGATGAATTATGACTTCGAGATTATGAGAGTGCGCCCATTTATAAAGAAAGAATGAAGATCGACCATGATAAGAAGATCGCAAAGAGGGAGTTCAATGTTGGTGATCTGGTCTTACTGTTCAATTCAAGGCTCTATTTACATCCCAAAAAATTGAAATCTAGATGGATTGGTCCATAGAGAGTGGTGAATGTATTCCCATATGGTATAGTGGAGCTTGAAAATGAAGATGGAAAAAGGTTCAAGTTGAACGGGCAAAGGATAAAGAGTTATCTGGGAGACACCGATGAAATAAGAGAAGTAAAGGCGGTGTACCTTGATGACGCTTGAAAAATCATTTAAGTTACATCATGTCGTGACGTTAAATTAGGCACTACATGGGAGGAAACCTATGGAAGGTGAAGTCTGAGTAGCCACAGGTATGTTTAAGGACGAAGCATACTTTTCAAAAGGGGAGGGGGTGTACTTGAATATTTTTTGGGATTTTTGGATTCATTTGAGAGTTTTTCTTGTCGTGTTTCTTTTCCCTTGGGCATGCTATTTAGTAGAATCGGCATGTGTAGGATTTTTTTTGTTTAATTAGAAAGTAGCTTAGATTTACTCAACCAATAAAACACACTAGTTTTGAAAAAAATGACCCTGTTTAAAAGTTTTGATGGTTAGGTGTGCACTCGTTAATTGCAAAACATGATTTTTTTGTGGATCTTTCTGTGTCATTTAGTGTATTAGCATGAGTAGTTATAGTTGGCCATGTATGAACAAGACAGGTAGAATGAATGCAAAACATGTACCATGAGTGAGTGAGGTCTATACCTAGTTCAACACTTCCTAGAGGATCTGGAACTTGCTCGGTTGGTTTTTACATAGGTTTTAGGATGGTTGGTTAGGAAAGGATCATAGACCATTTTTGTTTAGCCCATTTTAGCTTAAATTACCCTACCAAAACGATATGATTCCCTTGATCCAAATATTAAGCCTTAAATGAACCATTTTTCTTTGATTAACCAATTAACCTTACCTATTTTTTTTTAATAGTGAACCTGTTTTGGCCTTGGTCCCTCATTGGACGTTGTGAACCTCAACCCAGACAAAATGCCTAAGTTGAGGTGGCTAGAGTAGGGGTGCATAGATCTTGGGGAGGTGAAAAAGGAAAAAAAAGAAAAAGGGTTAAAAATAAGGTGTGTTGTGACAAAAAAGGAGCTGAAAAAGAAAAATTGAAAAAAAGATACAACAAAGAAAAATGAATGAAAAGTTGAAAACATACCACACCAAAACAATTGCATAAAAATGGAGAAAAAGGAGGAAAAGGTTGAAAAAGCGAAAAGGGTGAAATAAGTGAAAAGTGGAGCCACGTGTATGTAGTGCCAAGGAGGGTTTAGTCATTAAAATTTTTATATTTATCATACCCAGCCCGAAAGCCTACATTACAAGTCAAATAAGGTCCTATAGTGATCCTAGCCTGACTGTCCGAAGAGCCGAAGTAGAGAAAATAAAGGCAAGCCTATGGTATCCGATGTGCAGTATTTGGAACTTTCTTGTGAGAGTGAGAGTCTTACTTGTGCAGTCCCACATTTCATATTTTCATATATCTGTGAGTTGGGGACTTCATTTGTAATGAGGGTACTTGGTTTGTGTTTTATTTAGCCAGCTATCTGTGTGAAAAGCATTGTTAATGACTTGATTCTCTAGTAATGACTAGATGACATATCTTGATCCCTGTTTATCATGGTTTGTAGTTACATGATATGCATATGCTGATTTGGTTTATCGGAAAAAGGGTCAAAAGATGTTTAAGTTCATATAGCAAATTTTGATTGGTGTTGGCTGTAGTATCATAGGTTTATTTTCTAGTTAAGCGTCGTTTTTAGATTTTTTTTCTTTTCCTGAGGACATGCAAAAGTATTAAGTTGAGGGTGTTGATGTGTTGTGAGTTTACAACACTTTCGATGCTTAAAACTGGGAAAATAGAATGGACTTAGGTATGTTTATATAGATATGAGGTGTTTTTACTTTACTTTCAGGGAAAATAAGTTTTGGAGCAAAAATGTGCAAGTGATGCAGAAAAGTGCAGAAAAGCAGCCAAGTACTAATCTCAGTATGAGTCATACCTAGATTGTACGAGTTGTACTGAGACTCGTGGAAAAGCTCAGAAGGATGGAACACTCTAAAGGCAAAGTACGACTCTCAGACGAGCCGTAACTAGAGTCGTGGAATATTTCAGAGTTAGTTGCACTCTCCTAATATAGGTGGAATCTACAGATCATAGCATCCACCTACGACCCGTACCAAGAGCCGTGGAAAGCTTCAGTGATTTTAAGGACTTGGAAGAACTCAAGATATAACAAGTTGTTACGAGTCGTAGGAGCAAGGTTTGAGGTGTACCAAGACACTCATAAAAAACTCCAAAAAATGTCAAAAATCTAAGAGCCAAACCATGATCAAATTGTACGACTCGTGGAATCATGTTACGAGTCGTACCAAAATTGCAACACTTAGCCAATTTTGTAAATTTCAAGGAATGTACGAAATCAAGGCATGACCCATAAAATCCTATTACGGGTTGTATGATGAGCCATAGGATGTGTCGGCACCGGATTTGATTATTTCCCTATTAACTTAGGAAAATAAATTCATTATCTGTATAATTACGTTTTATGTTTACTTTAGGTTAGAGAA
Source organism: Datura stramonium (assembly GCA_018107945.1). Lineage (NCBI taxonomy): Eukaryota > Viridiplantae > Streptophyta > Magnoliopsida > Solanales > Solanaceae > Datura > Datura stramonium. Next base: position 2,803 of record JACEIK010017870.1, on the reverse strand, counting down.
GGTCATAATTAGTTGATTGTCAATTGATATCAAGTTTGTAATTTGATTTTGACAACATTGGAGAGAAATTCTTGAGATCAAAAACTTTGATTTCCCAATTATTTTTTATTTTGTACATTATATTCTATTGCAATATTCACAGCAGGTTTTCTTTGAATCATCGTTGCAAGTATCTAATTATGTGATTGTCTATGAATACTAGCCACAATATTACAATTATGAGAGGCTAAAACCTCCACAACTAGGATTGTGGGAACCATGGTGGATTAACGAACTAGGGTTACATAAAGCGATTTGAAACCAATGCTAAACACTTGTATTGTATTCTCTTCATCTTTAATATTTTATAACGAAGCCTAAAATTAAGATTTGACTGAATTCTCTACTTGCTTGAACCTAGAGAGGTAGAGATTAAGAAAAGAGAATTACAACAAATTCTTGATTTTTATGATTATTGTATGACTTGAGCCACGATCGTAGGATAGTTAATTTGGAATATATTAATAACGGTTAATTTGAAATTGCTCATGAGACCTAACCCGGTGATTGAGTATAGTCATCCAATAGGGATAAATTAGTTATTTGGATGAACCCTAGTTGTCAGTTCTACAAGTAAGCATTAGGATCAATAAAGAGTGTAAACCCGAAGTAGTTATAAACCCTCGGGGAACACTTACCCTAGTTAATTGGAAATCTTGATTAACAACACTTGGTTTTTACATTTGTTTTACAATTGTTTCTATATAAATCTCCCAATTTGGAGATAACCTACCAAAAAGCTTAAATACGATATTAGTCTAGTTTTTACCATATTCCCTGTGGGTTCGACCCCAATCTCTTTATTTGATTCTTTATTGACAACGTCCTCTTCATACTTTGTCAGGAGTGTGAGTTTGTGTGTTATCACATACTCAATACATTCAAAGCACTAATCGCATACTTTTGTGCTATATCATATCATTATATAGGTTTGGGTTATCAGTCTCAGCCCTACCGTTAGATTTGATCTTGCTCCAGATTCAGCTCAGTCTTTGTAAGTCTTTATCATATAAGGATGCTTGTTTTGGTTTATTCCATTTTTATATCATTTCAAACTTAGTAGAGCTAGTTGTGGGGATTGTCCTACCCACTCATCTTATGATAGAGGTCTTTCGGATGATGATGTATAGATATTCAATTATTTTGATTTGTTGTCCTAATTGATGCATTTTATGATATCATAGACTGTCACTTATGCTATATCTTTTGTTTGTTCCACTTAGTGTGCTCTTATGCTTATGGTATGCAAGTACCATGGGTTATCTTGGAGCCATTCATTGTTCTAGGTCTCGTGTTACGTTCGGGTCTATGCTCGGGTTGTGACAAAAGTGATATCAGGGCATCAGGTTTTGGTGTGTCCTAGGGTGTCTAAATGTCACATTGAGTAGAGTCTTTTTCTTGGGTTTGAAGAACGCCACCCTTCTGAGGAGGAGGCTATGTGATGTTTTAGGAAACTTTCCTTCTTTTATTAATCTATATCATGCGATGAAGTCCAACTCTCTCTACTTTTCTAACTCGTGCTATACGTTCTTGCAGAAAATGCCTCCCCAAAGAGCCAATAGAAGAAGAAATGGAAATGGCAATGGTAATGGGAACCAACCAGCTCTAGCGGATCCTTTGAATGAGCAGGTGACTCGTGCTAAGTTTAGAGCTACTTTTCAAATGTTAGCCCAAGCTATGACGGTCCAGGTCAAATAGGAGGCAGTTGCACCTGTGACCACCGATGGGAGTGCTGCAGCAGCTAGAGTGTGGATTTCACCATGATGAACCCGTCAGAGTTTTATGGTTTGAAGATGGACGAGGACCATAGGAGTTCATTGATGAGATCTAGAAGATTACCTAGATTATGGAGATTATCGAAGAGGAGAGTGCAGACTTGGCTTCCTATCAATTTAAGGGTTATCTAATATATGATTCAGGCATTGGAAGAAAGGTCGTAGGGAAGGTGCAACTTTAGTTGATTGGGATGAGTTCTTGATAGCTTTTTTTGGATAGGTTCTTTCGTCAGGAGATGAGGGAAGCAAAGCTTGTAGATTTCATCAACCTGAAATAGAACAATATAACGGCTCAGGAATATGCCTTGAAATTCACATTTATCCAAGTATGCTCCGAAGATGGTTGCTGAGCCAAGGGCTCACATGAGAAAATTTGTGTTAGGGGTCTTAGACTGAGTGGTCAAGGAGTGCAAGACTTCTATACTTATCAATGACATGGATATTTCTCGACTCGTGATTCATGCCCAGTAGATTGAGGAGGATAATTTGAAAGAGAAGAAGAGGGAGACCAAGAGGGCAAAGACAGGGAACTTGGAGTTCTCACAGTAGAGGACAGGTGGTGGGCATCGCTCACAATCCCATCAGAGGTTATCAACTCCAGCTCCATTATCAGCTAATGTTCATCCAGGACTAGAGGTGATCAGAGGGATAGAGCACCAGGCTCTAAGACTCAGAGGAGCATATTAGGAGGACACACGTTCCTAGAGTGCAAGAAGCATGATAGGAACTACTTGGAGAGTGCTTGATTGGTTCAGATGCTTGCTTCGTGTGTGGTAATCCTGGACACAAACTCAGGGATTGCCCTTCAGCTAGACAGGGTGATGGTAGAGGCCATGCCCCAGCGATCTTTTTAGCAGATCTAATAGCTACCCATCCCAACAGAGCACATCATCTAGTACAGGTGGCAGATAGCACCAGAACCATTTCTATGTCCTTTAATCACACTAAGAGAAGGGGAGTTCACTAGATGTGGTCACGGGTATGTTTTT
>JACEIK010017869.1:0-11534 GCA_018107945.1 Datura stramonium | reverse complement strand
ATATATTACCCAATATATATTTATTACAAGACAAATACATACTCCCTCGGACACGAGCCCTCATCTCAAGATAATGATGTATTACCCAATATTTATCAACATAGTATAATATGTTCTCAAATCATTTATCATACAAGACAAATCATAAGTACACATTGATTATCAAAATCGCACTTTAAAATCATGAAAAATATTCACAGACTTAGACAATTCAAAACTCGTTGGAATAGCATAACTAAGTCATAATAGTCTCTATCACAATCAATGTTTGAATACCAACCAAGCATGCTCATCAATTCATAATACATAAAAGGCATTAAACAAAGCCTAACTCTACATAAAATCGTAAACTACCTCAATTGAAGAACCGAAATATGCACGCTTCCACGGGAGCTTTTCCTTTTCTTAACACCTCCAAACGTGCAAAGTCTAAGAACAAGTAAATAAAGAACATTCAATAGTCTACTTCATCAATCAAGGGCTTGAAATTCAAACCCACCCTATTGTACGTGTTATCAAGATCCAATTTATTACTCATGGTTTAAGTCTTCAAAATCCAGTCCCATAATGATCATTTCAACCTAGTTCATGGAGTTTCTACTCTCTCAAATCCTTTTCAAGTACTTTGTAATATTAAAAGTCTCAAATTTATCGAATTTCTAGGTCTCAAGTTATTGTATTGATGAACTTGTGCATTCACATTCACCCAAGAAAGTGCAATTTAGCAACCTAGAATATTAGAATTAAAGAATTAACCATACTCATGCGAATTATCCTAATGTTCACAACTCTAGGGTCTAAACCACATTCTACCAATGGTGAACTTTCAATGATCCTAAGGGGTTAAGTGAATGATGGGTGAAAGAGTTGATGGAAAGTTCTTACCTTTGGAGAAAAAACTATTCTTGCCCTTAAAAAATCACCCTCGGCTCTTAGAGTTTGTGCCTTAGAGTAATAGGGTGAAAAACCCCAAATTTAACTTAAATAGGCATTTTTCCTTGCATCGCCTGCTACAATGATGTCATGACCTGAACATAGACCCGGATTGAGACACGGGACAAAGAACCCCGAGAGGCTCCAAGTCAACCCATGGCATGAACATGATATCTAAAATCAACATACTTAAGTGGAAGTCTAACATATATACTAAAGCGGAAGTCTGAAAATATAATAACATACGAATATATACACACGGCTGAATCTGACTACATGCTATGTCTGAAAAGCCTCTACTACTAACAAGTTGATGGGACAAGACTCCAACTAACTCACTAATTTCTGAAACTGAAAATACTAAATACAACTGAAAAAGGACCCTCGGAAGATGAGGACTCGCCAACTGAGACCGGAGGATGCTAATACCGAGAGTCTAGCTAATGGCGGGACTAAGCTTGAATGTCTAAGCCTGTATCATGAAATGATACAGCATAGTATATGTGGTCAGTACGTGAATGTACTGAGTATGTAAGGTAATTAAAATCGCTAAGTAAGTAAAATCATAAATCATGCATATCATGAAAACATAATCAAGATAAGATTCTGAGAGTAAGGCTTGCATGCTATTTTCTGAAATCATGATCTGAACATGACTGAATATCATAACTGAATTGAATGACCCAAAGATGAAAACTAATAATCATAAGTAAAACTAAACATTGGGTCAAACTTGCCGAAAACATAATATCATGGCTGATGAACATGCATAACTTAAATCAAGAGGTTCAATGGGAGACTCATAATATAACCGACACTACCACGACAGAGCTTACGTGGTCCCGACTATTACACTCAAGTGGGCAGAGGTGCCCAAAACCTTGTCAGGCCTAAGAACGCTACCATGATATCGATATCAAGATGAAGGCCCCTTGGGGGCGGGGAAGCTCACAAGGGAGGTCCCAAATATTTTGAACATACTTACGTTGGCACGTAGTTCTAAGGCATAGGATTGACTGACCTTTAGCCTACTCGGTGCTAGACACAACTCCCAAAAATATGCCTATGCTCTCCATCGTTTTTCAATAAAGATGGACCATCGTCTAGTGATGAAGTTGATTCATAACTGTCACAACCCAAACGTACACCCGTATCGTAGACACGGCACAAGGAGCCTCGAGAGACCCCAAGTCAACCCATGGCATGAGAATACATCCAATTCAATCACATAAGCGGAAGACTTAATATAAGAAAATGTAAGCATGTCATAAATACTGAAAAAGGACAATACATAATCTATACATGACGGTTGAGTACAACTGGTAGTTTTAAAAGCCTCTAATCATGAAAGACGGGTTGATGGGACAACTCCCCAACTAACCCTACGATGCTGAAACTGAAAGAGAAACAATAGAGTTTGAACATATGAACCTCGGAACATGAGGACTCACCAAGTAAGCTGATAGCAAACTCTAAGGATCTACTAAGGAGGGTGAGCTTGAGAGCCTGGTCCTGTATCATGAAACGATACAACATAGAAAGTATGCGGTCAGTATGTGGAATGTACTGAGTATGAAAGGTAAGTAAAAAGAACATTTAAAACATATAAAACTCATAAATGATCAAAAGAGTAGGACATCATGCTTATATCATAAACATCAGAACATAACATAAGGCTCAAGGTTTCAAAACATTCATAATGCAATCGTACTCATAATCATAAGAGAAAAACCTTATTGAGCATGGCTTGAGACAATATATAAAATCATAAACATGCATAAATCATGAGGAATAGTGAGAGATTCTCTTAACCGACATACCCCATATGAGCACACATGAAGCCTGACTTGTGACCCTAGTCAGGAGGGTGTTCGTACCTTTCCACGGGTAACCATGAAAGTGTGATATCACCATGAAGGGGTCCATTTGGTTTGGGGACAATCACATAGGAGGTACCAACATACCTACAGTGACACGTAGTTTATGAGATCCGGGCCAGAACCTAGGCCTCGAATCTACTCGGTGTTCGATACTACTCCCAAAATATATATAGTGCTCATAGTATAACATGCATGAATTAATGGGATAGTTAAATCATGATAATCATAAACATAATTGTACATACGTGAACTAGCCATGACATAAGGCCCGTGAGTCGGCCAAAACATAATTCATGATTCATAAGATTCATACATACTCATAATCATACATATAGCTTGAAATTCATAAAATCATGAAGGCTAATAGATTAAATGCATAATTTAACTCGTAATTCATGCTAGGCTTGAAAGTATCAATAATAGAAAAGTAGATCATAAATCGATACATCATGGCTCATGCATAATTAGACTTAATTTTATAGAAATCGAAATTGATAAAATTATAAATGATTTAAATATAAAAGCTGATTAAAGCCCGTAGATTATGATGAGAATTTAAAATCCCAAAACCCATTATCAAATCATTAGACTTTTATATAAATCTACTTCAAAACCCCATAAGTTTTTGATAGAATTTTCATAAAATCGTAGAGAATTAGCATAGTTGAGGAAGGAAACACCCATTGATAGCCTTACATACCTGGAACAACTGATTCTTAACTTCCCTTGAAAGCCCAAGAAAGAAATTGAAGGAATTGAAGAAAAGAGCCTTGAATCACCCTTGATTACCTCTCAATATTCTTGCATGAATGAATGGGGACTTATAATAATTTATCCCCCTAAAAAACCACCTTTCATAAGATAAACGACGTAGTTTAGGGTCTCATAGCATGGAAAAGTCAAAAATTCCCTTAATGAATCTGCCCTGAAAACTAGTCGGGCTGAACTAACGGACGGAACCAATGGGTCGTTAGAGCTAACGACGACCCGTTCTATCGCTCGTTGTTTGCACTGTTGAAGCTTACTTTCGAAACTGACCAACAGATGGACAGGACGACTCGTCCTCCGAAACAACAATCCGTTACATTGTCCGTTGCTTGCTCACCAAAAAATTTGAACCTACTTACCACGGGCCTTACCACGACTCGTGGTTTCTTTCAACGAGTCGTGGTCTCGATCTATCATCTACACTGGAATTTCTTGTACCAAAGCAACGGCCGGTAACAATGACTCATTACAACCCATAACGACTCATTGGAAGGCCCATTGTATGCCACCTGCTGAACCCAACTTCTTCCAACACCTGCTGACAACGGCTCGTTGTTTCCAACAATGAGTCGTTGTGTCGTTCGTTGTCTCCACTGCCACCCAGCCTTCCCTAACCAACAACTGCATATAACGACTCGTGGTTTGATACCACCAGTCGTTCCATGGTCCGTTCTGTGATATTTTTCCAGTTTCAGCAGTTTTTAACTTTTAGTTCCCGGGTCTACTCCTAGGTACTTTCTGAGTATTATAATAACATACATGCATAAATCTGAAATCATGACATGAGGAGCCTTGGGCTCAAACCATGCCACAAGCTGAAATAGTGGGAGTCTAGAAACCAAAATCCATGTGGTAAGCTAATAACATGAAATTTATATCAATCATGAAACATACTTGATCATATGGGCTTGCCTAATACTTAAACATGCTTGACATAGACATCGGTACTTTGAAATCATACTTTTTTCATATACATCTCATCATGCTTGAACACATACATCATAATCTCATCTATTCATGAACTTTCATGGTTGGGCATCATAATTTGTAAAACTTGAAAACATAATTTGTAATTGAAAACATCGTAAAATTTTCCCATGAATCATAATTCAATATTTGAAACTTGCATAGAGAATACCCATGATAGATACTTAGAGAATTCACAAGTTGGGTTAAAACTCCATAGATTCATCAACTTAGAATTTCATGAATTTAAGAGGGATTAAGCATGGGTGTAGATAAATACACCCATTCATAACCCTACATACTTGTAGAAATCTGATTTCACCACTCTCTTGAGAACCCAAAGGATTGATCACCCTTAGGAGCTTCTAGACTTGCATGCATGGAAGAGAACAGGATTAGAATGAACTTACCCCTCTTAAAACACACTATTCTGAGCTTAAAACGACATATAGGCCTTAGAAACTTAGGAATTACGAAAAATCCCTTAATAAATTCGCAGGGAATTACTCATTGCCAGTCCCAACGAGGAACTGGAAGACTCGTGGCCTAGACCACAACTCGTGTTCTGCTTCCCGTTGCCTTGCATTTTAATTTCATCACCATTGGTCACCATGACTTGTGGTGTGCCCTATGACTCGTGGTGACAAACTGTACATGTACACTACTAAAAACCTTCAACCTTCAAACCAACCACTGACCACGACCCACTTGACAACTCGTGGTCTCGACCGTGGTCAAACTCAAGCCCAAAATTCCAACCAAGTCCACCCTCCTCCCCACGAGTCACTTAAAAACTCGTGGTGCACCTCACGTGTCACTGGATGACTAGTTTTGTGACCTGGTGCAGAAAATTCTATTTTCTCCGTTTCAACACTCGGGTCTGATCTTAGGGCTTTCGGGGTATTACCATATCTCCCTCTTGGGAACATTCATCCTCGAATGTGGGAAATCATACTGAAAAGATGAGAAATGCAATCATCATACTCAGATACTGAACATATAAGTTGAAAACTGACGGAGTGACGCACTCTAAACTGAACTACATGACTAAAGTGAATTCATAAATCATACATACATACATTACCATGAAAGAAACTGGGGAACATGATTTGAACATAAAACTTAATAGAGTACTATGGAGGAAACTGATACCTCAAGATGAAACTGAATAGCCATCATATCTGTTTCGGCTTCCCACATAGCTCCCTCAACAAGCTGGTTCCTCCACAAAACCTTGGCTGAGGCTACTTCTTTGTTTCTTAGCTTTCGAACCTGACAGTCAAGTATTTCCACCGGATCCTCTTCATTGCTAAGGCTATCATTCACACCTACACTCTCCACCAGAACAACCAGAGTTGGATCACCCAAACACTTATTTAAGAGCGATACATGGAAAACTAGATGAATTGAATCTAATTTTGAGGGCAACTGTAACTCTATGCTACCTTGCCAACTCGTTTCACAATCCGGTATGGACCAACATAACGGGGACTGAGTTTTCCTTTCTTTTTAAACCTCATCACTCCCTTCATGGGAGATACCTTCAGAAACACCCAATCATCAACTTCAAACTTAAGTTCTCTTCTTCTCACATCTGCATAGGAATTTTGACGACTCTGAGTCGTTTTCAACCTGTCCCTTTTCAGCTGAACTTTCTCCATAGCATCATGGACTGAATCTGGTCCTATCATCACAGCTTCACCAACTTCAAACCAACCAATATGCAATCTACATATCCTCCCATAGAGAGCTTCAAATGGCACCGTCTGAATGCTAGAATTGTAGTTGTTGTTATATGCAAACTCAATGAGAGGTAAGTGATCATCCCAACTACCTTTGAAATCAATCACGCACGCTCTCAACATATCCTCAAGGTTTTGTATGGTCCGCTCGGCCTGACCATCTGTTTGTGCGTGAAAGGTTATGCTAAGCTTGACCTGAGTACCAAGTCCCTTCTGAAACGATCTCCAAAACTGGAGGTAAACTGAGTACCTCTATCTGATATGATGGACAATGGCACTCTATGCAACCAAACTAACTCCCAAATATACAACTTAGCATAATCCTCCGCCTAATTAGTAGTTTTGACCGGTAGAAATGAGCTGCCTTAGTCAACCTATCTACCACCACCCAAATAGAGTCATACTGTCGACAAGTTTGAGGCAACCCTATAATGAAGTCCATATTAATTTCCTCCCATATCCAAGTAGGGATGTTAATGTCTTGGAGTACACCTCCAGGTATTTGATGTTCCACTTTCACCTTTTGACAACTCAGACACTTTGTCATAAATTCTATTATGTCCTTCTTCATGCCACTCCACCAATAGACTTCCAGTAGGTCATGGTACATCTTGGTTGCTCCTGGATGTATAGAGTATCTGGAACCATGCACCTCGTGCAACATCCGATCTCTCAAATCATCAACACCCAGAACACACAAGCGGCGCTGATATCGAAGCATACCCTTTCCCCCTTTGGAGAAAACCTTCACCTTCTGATTCTGAATGGCTTCCTTCAAATTTACCAAAATAGGATCCTCGTCTTGCTTAGCTTTAACTTCGGTCACTAAGGATGATTCTGACTTATTCTAAACAATGAAACCTCCATCTGTTGAGTCAACAAGATGGGCTCCTAGCCATGCAAGCCGATGTACATCCTTCACTAATTCTTTCCTTTCCACACCTACATGGGATACACTCTCCATGGAAAGCATGCTAAGAGCTTCTGCGACCACATCAGCCTTTCCCGGATAATACAGAACACTCATATCTTAATCCTTGAGAAGCTCCAACCACCTCCTCTAGTGTAGATTTAGATCCTTGTGGATAAAGACATATTGAAGGCTTTTGTAGTCCGTGAACACATCCACATGGATCTCGTACAGATAGTGTCTCTAAATTTTCAAGGAAAATACTACCGCCGGCAACTCGAGGTCGTGATTCGGATAGTTCTTATCATGGACTTTTAGTGGCCTCGAAGCCTAGGCTATAAAATTACTGTGTTGCATGAGTACAAAACCAAGGCCGATCCTCGATGTATCACAATATACCACAAACCCATCGATACCCTCAGGTAGGGTCAACAACGGTGCTAAGGTGAGTCGAGTCTTCAATTCTTGGAAGCTCTTCTCACAAGTCTCCAACCATTGAAACTTCACTTTTTTGGGTCAACCTAGTCAACGGGGCTGTATGGATGAAAACCCTTCAATAAACCTTCGATAGTAACCAACTAAACCCAAGAAACTCCCGATATCCGAAGGACAAATTGGTGTAGGCTGCTTCTATCTTTTGAGAGTCCACCTGTACACCCTCACTTGACACCACATGACTGAAAAATGTTACTGAGTCTAGCCAAAACTCACATTTGCTAAACTTGGCATATAACTAAAAATCCTTCAAAGTCTGTAGCACCACCCTCAAATGAGCGGCATGCTCCTCTTCGCTCCAAGAGTATATGATAATATCATCTATGAACACAATCACAAACATATCTAAATACAGCTTAAACACCTTGTTCATCAAATCAATAAAAGTTGCAAGAGCATTCGTTAGTCCTAAAGACATAACTACAAACTCATAGTGCCCATACTGAGTCTTGAAGGTTGTCTTCGGGATGTCCCTCTCCCGAACCCTTAGCTGATGATACTCGGATCTGAGGTCTATCTTAGAAAAGAAATTATCACCTTGAAGTTGGTCAAACAAATCATCAATCTCAGGGAGAGAATACCTATTCTTGATGGTAACTTTGTTCAATTATCGATAATCAATGCACATCCGAAGGGAACCATCCTTCTTGCGGACAAAGAGAACTGGTACACCCCATGGGGATTTTCTAGGTCTAATGAAACCCTTGTCTAAGAGGTCTTTCAATTTATCCTTTAACTCCTTTAGCTTAGTTTGAGCCATTCTGTAAGGAGGAATAGATATAGGTTGCGTATCGGGAAGAAGGTTAATACCAAAGTCGATCTCCTGCTCGGGAGAGATTCCCAGTAAATCATCTAGAAACACCTCCGGATACTCACACACTATAGGAACTGACTGAATAGTCGGGGTTTCGTATGTAGCATCCTTAACCCTAACTAGATGGTACACGCAACACTTAGAAATCATCTTTCTGTCCTTCAGGTAGGAAATAAAGAGACCTACGGGCACAACTGAACTACCCTTCTACTCTAGGACTGGCTCACCCAGAAATCTGAACTCTACTACACGGGTTCTACAATTGGCTAAGGCATAACATGCATGTAGCCAATCCATTCTGAAGATAACATCAAAATCGATCATGGATAGCTCTACTAAATCTACTGAGGTGATCTTCTGAAGGACTGTGAAAGGGAAATTTCTATATACCCATCCAGCTATAACTGAATCACCGACTGGAATAGAGACTGAGAAGGGTTCTGATAGGATTTCGGGACTGACTCCAAAACTACTAGCAACATAGGGCGTCACAAAATACCAAGTAGCCCCTAGATCTAAAAATGCATATACATCAAGGTGGAATACTCGTAACATACCAGTGACTACATCTGGGGAGACCTCCTGCTCCTAACGAGATGCTAGGGTATAGAATCTATTTTGGCGCTGACCACCACCCGTACTACTAGTGCCCCTGCTGAGCTAGGCGTGCTGGTGGAGCTGCTGAATTGGAGGCTGGACCTCGACCCCTATCATGGCCCTTTCTGGCTGCTGGGCAATCCTTAAGCATATGTACGGGCTTCCCACACCCGAAACAAGAACCTGAATCTGCTAAGCACTAACCCATGTGCCTCCAGCCACACCTGCTACACTCTGGGATGATGGACTCTACAGGCCTGCTACTCTGACCTCTAGAGCCTAATGCTCGTTCTCTATGATCACGCCGGGATCTAGAAGGCACACTCATAGCCAACGGCATCGGGGCTGAAGATCTCTAGTGGGACTACTGGCGGTGCCCACTAGGTCTTTACTGGGAGAATTTGAAGCTATCGTCCTGGCCCTATTGGCCTCTCTCTCCCGCTCACTCACATGTACCACCTCCATCTGTTGGGCGTACAAAACTATCTGAGGAAGTCAATATCCTGATGAAGCAACGCGGTACGACAATCCTTGACCAAATAATCTGCTATACCATGCACGAACCAACTCGTTCGGGCTCTCTGATCTGTCACCATTTCAGGTGCATACCTGAATAGGCGAGTGAACTACAAGGCATATACCTGAATTGTCATCTTTCCTTGCTTCAGGTTCACAAACTTGGCTGCTTTAATCTCTCTCATCTCACAAGGAAAGAACCGATCCATAAATGCGGCATGATACTCATCCCAACCAATAGGGCCTGCTCCAACTGCCCTACTATCCTTTCATTGCTTGAACAAAATGTGTGCAACCCCTTTTAACTGATACGAGGCTAGATCAACACACTCCTCTCCCGTCACCCTCATAATCTAGGTGATCTTCAGAACCTTATTAATAAACTCATGTTGATCCTCGTCCACTTTTGACCCAAGAAACTCTGGAGGGTTTATCCTCAAAAAATCTCTAACTCTTACCGCTGTCGCATTCCTGTTCTGAGGGACATGCGCTACCACCTGTTGGTTGACTTGGGAGGTCAAAGCCTGAGCTAGAATTTGTATGGCTGCCCTGAACTCTGCATGGCAACCTGCTTGGGTACATGCTCCTCATGGGCTGGTGGGGCCTGCTGGTGCCCATCCTCATTGCCATTTTCATGGCCATTTCCATTCCTGTTTCTTCTTCCATTAACTCAGCGAGAAGGCATGATTGTGCAAACGCATATAGCACAATTTAGAAGGATAGAGAGATATTTCATTGCACGACTTAGATCATGAAAGAGGGGAGCATTTCCTAAAATGTTTCATAGCCTCTTTGTCATAAATGTGGCATGTTTCAAACCCATGAAAAAGACTATACTTAACGCGACTTTCAGACACCTTAGGACACTTCAAAACCAAATGCTCTGATACCAAGTTTGTCACGACCCGAACATAGGCCTAGATCGAGACAAGGGACAAAGAACCCCGAGAGGTTCCAAGTCGACCCATGGCATAAACATGATATCTAAAATCAACATACTCAAGCGGAAGTTTAACATATATACTAAAGAGGAAGTCTGAAAATATAATAACATCTGAATACATACACACGGCTGAATTTGAATATATGCGATGTCTGAAAAGTCTCTACTACTGACGAGTTGATTGGACAAGACCCCAACAAACTCACGAATGTGTAAAACTGAAAATACTAAATAAAACTGAAAAAGGGCCCTCGGAAGATGAGGACTCACCAACTGAGACTGGAGAATGCTAATTGTCACGATTCAAACGTACACCCGGATCGTAGACACGGGAGAAGGAGCCCCGAAAGACTCCATGTCAACCTATGGCATGAGAATACATCTAATCCAATCACATGAGTGGATGAATTAACATATAAGAACGTAATCATAACATAGCCAAAGGGAAAAAAATCAATACAAGACTCATATAATACGGCGAATACAACCTGCGGTCTGATAAGCCTCTAAACATGAAAGACGGATTGATGGGACAACTCCCCAACTAATCCAACAACCAGAAACTGAAAGAACAACATAGGGTATGAACATACAGTCCTCGAAACACGAGGACTCACCAAGAGCGCTGAGAGCAAATATGAAACTATCTACGGGTGAGGATGAGCCTGAGAACTATGACCTGTATCATGAAACGTTACAGCATAGAAAGTATGTGGTCAGTACGTGGAATATACTGAGTATGCAAGGTAAGTAAAACGGATATTTAAAACATATATGATATTCATAAATAATCATAAGAGTAGGATATCATGCTCATATCATAAATCATAATAACATATTATACGGATAAAGGTTTTCAAAACATTCGTAACATAAAAATAATCATAATCATAATAGAAGATATTTACATAACATGACTTGAGCCAACATACATAATCATGACATACATAAATCATGAGGACAGTGGGAG
>JACEIK010017868.1:0-11534 GCA_018107945.1 Datura stramonium | reverse complement strand
CTACCCAGGTTCTTATGATTCTAGTGGTACTATAGCCAACCTACCTAGCTTCTAGGTCCGCATCTAATCCCACTGGACTCATGTAACTGTGTATGGGCCCGTTGGGCTCCTACAATTGCACCTTGGGCACACAAGGCTTGATGGAGGGTCAGTGATGCCGATACGGAATAAAAGAGGTCCATACGTGGATGGACGTAACTGTGGCCTAGGCCTGAATATGGTCTTATCAAACATTATATAGCTCCTTCGAGTGATCAATAACCCCGTAGGCGATGACACAGTTAGCAAACTTAAATTTGATGCGGAAGGCTATCCTAGGTGGGGTTAATCCCAACCGATATACTACATATTAGGCTTACTCTAGCCACTCAAAGGCATATCTGGCTCTTAAGTCCTAATGTGACCGCTACTTGCCCCTAGAATAGTCTGCATAGCTTCCAACAGGCACACCCCGTATGCCTATATCTGATTAGAGGATCAAGATAGTAAATCATAATCTCTACTGGTCTAGACAAGATAGGGCAAGAACTGGAGTGGCCTAATGATACTCAGAATGTCATTCTAGGAAAGTGATAGCTCATAAGCGGACCGTAAGTTCACGGAAGATCAACTATGTAGTTCCTTTGCTTAGGAAAATTGTAGGGATAGCACTTAATCGGACATGCTCCATAGTAGTCAGCCCCTAACCTTCCCCAGGCGGTTTTCTATAATTCTTAGCATGAAGGTAATACTATACTGCTATACTTCTAGTCCCTTAGATCTTAACTTGGTTTGTTCAGATTTCAGATATCTTCTCTGGCGATTCCTACCTTGTAGGTAAGTTTCCTAGACCTGGCCATTTGCGGCAACCTGTACCTGCGTATCTACAAGAGCAAGCTGGCCTTGGCCCCGCATCCAACTTCTAATAAGGTTCCCTCCTTAGGGTACCCACGGATCTGTATGACTCGTATGACTGGGATGACTTCCTGGGTAACCTATATGTGAAGCAGTAAGTCGGCTGGAACTAATAGTCACTGGCAGTGGCTAACTACATAGCAGGTTGTCACTAATTTTACTAGGCAACCCTGGTGCCGCTGACTCTAGAGTAGGACCATCCTATTCAAAATCTAGCCCTAGAGGAGTCAAGGCACGCCAACAGCCTCTGGGCGAGCTTTACTATCTATACAAGCATCACTCGAAGAGTTATAACATCCCGCTGCACCGTAAACTTTTGAACTCACCGAGCTAGGCCCAATAGCTAAACCTAAACTTCAAAGGCCTTGGCATGAGAGAAAAGCTTTAAGATACTTATAAATAGTAAGTAAATAAACTGGGGAATCTTTATAATGCTCCTGGCATTAGTCACACTGAACATACCCTTTCCCGATGAGGGATACTGTAGTATATTCCTAATACATCTTTTAGCAGCTAACCACAACTTATATAATCATAATCTACTAACAGTAGCTAATGACAACATATATATAATCATAATCTACTGGCAGTAGCAATTAACAACATATAAAATCATTATCTCCGTTCAGGAACATAGGTCGTATCATTATACGACAAGAGTAACTTGCCGAAGGGATAAGCCTTACATACCTCGGATGCCAACTTTCGTTCACCCCAACAGTTCCCAACCCGGAGCCAGCAATTCCACTCACTAGCAGTATTTATGCTGAGAGAATAAAGCTATTTCAATATTAGGAGTCGGCAACCAAGGATATCTTTCGATATTAATATTAACTATAACTCAACTCAATTTAACTCAGCCGAAAACTCGTGATTTCTCAATATTTTAGAATAGAGAAATGCTTACCTATTGCCTGTGGACATTCAGGACTCATTTTGGAGTAATTTCGACAACCTTTACTCGATAGGGTTTTGGTATACCAAGTGAATTTTCGAGAAATAACTCCGCAGCGATGCTTCCCCTTGGCCTAAAACTTGTTACCTAAAGTTAATTTGTGTTTGACGACATTTGGTAGCATAATCTGACGACAAAGATAAGAAAGTTGATAAAGATTAGGTTGTGACATCTAGATAGGAGGTTGATGAGTCAAGAAACGCTAAGCCAAAAGTGGTAGAAGCCATACCACACCCTCCATTTCCACAAAGGTTTAAGAACCAAAAGGAGAACGTAGCTTTCTAGAAATTTCTTGATGTGTTAAAGAAGGTACATGTTAACTTATAATTGGTGGAGCTTTTGCAGGAATTTTTGAAATATGCCAAGTATATGAAGAGTATTGTGGCTAACAAGAGAAGGCTTATGGAGTTTGATACTTTGGCTCTCACGAAAGAGTGCAGTTCTCGGGTGTAGAATAAAATTCCAAAAAAGCTGAAAGACCCCGGGAGCTTCACCATTCCAGTGGTTATTGGGAACAAAAAAGTTGGTTAATCTCTATGTGACTTGGGTGTGAGCATTAATCTGATGTCTGCATCCTTATTCAGAACCTTGTGTTTAGGTAAACCACGTTCTGCCACAGTGACATTGTAGCTTGCCGATCGGTCTTTTGCATATCCTGAAGGAATCATAGAGGACTTCTTGATCAAGGTGGGAACTTTCATCTTACTGGTGGACTTCATAATCCTGGATTACAAAGCATATGCAGCAGTTCCCCTCATTCTTGGGAGAGGATTCTTAGCCACCACCGATACAGTTATAAAGGTGAAGTCGGGCAAGATGTCGATGACTATGGATGGTTACGAGGCAGTCTTCAAGGTGTTGAGAGCAGCAAGGATGCCACCTCACTATGAGGATTTCACAGTGAATCCAACTGCAGAGTCTGGAGGGTGTAATAAAGCAATTGAGTAGCATGTGCATTTAGCAGGTTTTTAGGATCCTAACTATCTCACTCGAAAGGAGTGAGAATAACTTTCGTCGTGCCGCGACATTTAATCAGGCACGTGAATATCATGCCATGACTATAACTACGACACTTGGTGGGGGCAACCCATCTTTCAATCATTTTTTGGTTTTATAGAGATGAACAGGGATTTTGAGGCAAGAAGAGCTGGGAAAATGAGCTAAAAAAGTCTATGTCTGGGGCAAGATACCTGGCATGGGGCGCCAGGTGATAAACTTCAAAAAGAAAAAATTTCAAATTGGTGCTACGGGTGGCACATCACACCAAAACCTAGTCCACAAAGAAAAAAAATTCTAAATATGTGGCGAGGTGATTGGCGCACTGCGCCAGAGGTGTTCTGGCCGAAAAATTATTGGTCAATAGGTCAAAATTTAAACCAAGGACCTTAAAATAACTAAAAAACCCATGCCCTACACCTTTATTTTAAATCCCCATTCATCCTCTCTCATTAAAAAGTGAGAAATAAAAAGAAACAAAATTCTCTCTCCCCTCACCTAACCCGTAACTCCCTCTCCCCATTCCCTCCATTGTTGTCTTCTCCAAGAAGCTTGGTGAAGCTAATCTCCCAACTCAAGTAAGTATTGTTCTTCTCTCTTGGTTATTTACTATAAATAACATGCCCCATACCTTTCTTCCTCAAGTTAAAGACCTAAATTCACCATTGTTGGTGAAAACCCTAATTTCATACTATGGGTTTCATTAGCTTTAATCTCTCAAATTCTTCCATGATAATGTATTATCCTTTTTGGGTTGCTTATTTTTGGTTGAATATAGTGATTTGAAGTTGTTGGGATGAAGGGGGTAATGAATTGAATTTCACGAAATTGGTGCGTAGAACATTGATTGCAGAGAGAGAAAATGCATAGTTCTTAAATTCTTTAATGTGGAGAATCTTGAGTTGTTGAAAATTCTTGTTAATTCATGGTGGATTGTAATAAATTTCATATTGGTTGTTGAATGAATTGATTTCCACTACTTCCATGTGTGGGTTATTTTAATTATGAATTAAAGGTTGAAAGGTGAAGGAATGGACAAAGTGAGGCATTCTTGAAAAGAAAAGAAAAAAAGAGGAGAGATGTGAAGAAAATTCATGAACTTGGTTGTAGTGTGAAGTTAGTGAATAATTTGGATGTTGAGATTTAGGATGATATTGGGCGAAGCCTTGAGTACCCTATTTTACGAATTCTCATGAATATGCTAGCCAAATAAGTGTGGGGTCAGTTTACAACCCGTTACACCTAATTAGGTAGCAATTTTATTCACAAACTAATCTTGTGAAGTTCTTGGTTGTTGATTGGTAGGTGTCATGGAATCAAAAGCTAACAAAGGAAAGGAAATAGAGGTAGCTAACAAGGGTCTCAAGCGTCTTTGAAAAGAAACAAAAGGATCGAGTTCATCAGCCAAAGGAACCCCTGTTAGAAGGTTCAGAGCAAAAGCTATGGAGCCTCATGTACTAACATGGTTCAACACACAAAAGGAAGCCAAATATGCTCCTGAGAATTGGATTGATGAAGGTCACCTCACACTTGAGTTCCCCACCATCCGTGACAAGGTCCGCGAGTTGGGATTGGCATATATCTTTGCCGAGCCTGAGGAGTGAAACTTCACTTTGGTGAGGGAATTTTATGCAAATTGGGACACTTTCATTGGAGAGAGCAATGAGGTCAAAATACGGGGTCAGGTAGTTAGTTCACTTTTAAAAGATTCAATGCCTTCCTCAATATACCTGTATTAGACCCATCTGAGTACTTTATTCTACTAGAGAAGCTCCCATACCGCGACATTCGCCATACTCTTTATCGTGAGCATTCATCTTCCCATTGAGTAAGGGACCACAAGGCACTCACTCCACACTTGCGTTCTCCTACTTGAATAAGGAGGCAAAAGTTTGGGTAAAGCTTGTTTGTGCCGTGATTCTCCCTGGGACACACATATCGGAGATTACTAGAGAGTGATCGTGTTGGTATACATGTTGATGAAAGGGATACCAATCAACTTTGGTACAGTACTTGGGAAAAACATTAGGAGATAGATGGATAACTACAAGTGGAAATACTGTTATGACAGTCTCCTGACCCAGTTTTTTAGAGATTCTAGCATTGACGAAGAAGAGGCAGGCTTCACCTACCTCTAGTAGGGCACATAGAAGGCAAAATAATGGATGTCACAATGTTAAAGGAGCCCATCACTTCTACAACTCCACTTCTCATTGTAGCTGATCCCCAGGCTCGAGATGATAGTTGGTGAGGTTGCATGTTTAGGATGCTAGATTTGCAGGTGAGGATTGGAGGTCGACCTGCCAAGGATGAGGAGATGGTAGCCCTGTAGGAGAGGTGCCCACTCAAAAAGAGTGTGATGCTTATGTGTCGAGTGGGACCAGCTTTTGAGGAGTCTCTAAATGATGATGAGTCCACGATGCTTACTGATGGGGTTGATGACTAGGATAATGATGAGGAGGAGGATGCTGCCACGAGAGCCATGCAGATTGATGGCGAGGATGATGATGATAATGATGATGATTAGGAGTACAATCCTGATAATGATGACTGTGCATAGCATCCTAAGAAGTTCCTTTTCTCTACCTACTTGATATATTTATTTGTGCACTGAGGACTGTGCACCATTTAAATGTAAGGTGGCGGAAAGTTTTCCCGTTTACTCTTTGTTTTCTATATTCGTAGTAGGCTATACCATTAGTTGTCATTTCTTGTGGTAGTAGCTCTATGATTGATTAGGTATGGTTTGTAATAGATAGTATTGCTGATGATTGAAAACCTAGATGATGCCTTGCTATTTTTGGATAATCTATTCGTCTCTTAGTAGTTGATTTTGTTTGGTTTATTTTTAGAGTCACTTTTTTGTTTTTGGTCATCATAGAATAGTGACCCTCCCCTATGATAGATGGATGACGACCATCTTAAGAGAAATTAGTCACAATTTTTTAATTTTTAGGATTGAGTCAGACATAAATCACTTATGTGCTCTTTGACATTCCACTTAGCAGCTAAGCTTGAGCCAATGAAGTAGTCATCTCAATTACATAAGAGAGAATTCCATAAGAGACACACATAGTTCATTCAATGTGATTTTCTGAATGTGTAGCTATAGGAAACCGACTAGATTCTTAATGCCATGTTAGGTGAGCTTAATTGTTGTGTTTTGTACATAATATAGCATCTAGAACTTATCTTAGTATATGTTGGATGGCTAGTTGTTAAAGAGTTAAGAGATGATTAAGGTGTTTCTTTGAAAAAAGCCATGTTTTCTATGTTTGTTTTACCTTCCTGAATATTTTTCCTAGTTAATCCCCTTGCCATAAGCCTTATTCTTTTCTTAGCCACAAAAGTAGCCTTTTCCTTTCTTGTTGTGTGACCTCCAGAATTGTTGATCCAAATTAATCTTAGGAACTTTGAGCCTCTAAAGTGAAGGTCCATCAATGTATGAATGATAAGGGAAAGGGGAAAAAAGTGCGGAAAGTAAGAAGAGAGTAGGAAGAAGGGTGCCTAAAATATATTGTTTACTTGCTGCTAGGACAATAAAAGAAAGAGTTTTAATAGTGAATATTCTTATTGATTCTATAAGCAGGAACTAGCAGTCATGTAGTGAATAAAAGGGCATGAAAATAAAAGAAAAAGGGTGAATAGAGTGAAAGGTGAACAATAAGAGAAAAGTGGTGGACAAGAAAGATGAAAAATGTCTTAAAAGTGCTTAGGATTGGTAGTCACTATCAAAGAAAGTCATTCCGTCTTGTCCCTTAGCCGACATTACAATCAAGAAAAGTCCTTATCATCTTAATCTCTATAACTAAGTATTCTAGGTGTACATAAAGGGCAAGCTTACGACATGTACATATGTATGATACATTATTTGGGAGTGTGAGTTTTCCTCGCTTATTATATTCCATGCTTTGCATTGATAATTTGAGAGAGGAACAACTCTAAAAGTGAGGGGCATAAGATGTCTAAGTCGGTATACTATATGTGGCATATTTCGTACTCAATCATGTTGGCCCTAGTTTTGATAAAATGAGTCAGTTATAGAAGTTGTGTAGTCTTGAATGTGAAAACTCTATATGTGCTTGATGTGAATTGCTATAAGTTGATGAACAACTTAATCATATACTCTATGCTAGTTGGTTGAGTGTGAATTAATAGAGGTGACATGTGGTGAGAAAATATGAGTTTGTGCACGAAGTTGAGAATTGTTCGAGGATGAACAATAGTTTAAGTGTGGGGTGGTGATGGTGGGCATATTCTTATGCCTATTTTCCATATTTTGACCCATATTCTTCCTTGTTTTGAGTTCATAATTGTCATGACCCCAACTGAGATCCCAAATCGACACACAAAATCTAGAACCATAAATGGCTCCATGTCAATCCAGGACATGAACATGATAACTAAAGATCATCATAAACAAAGTTGATAACTAAATTATGAAATAGCGGAAGTCTGAATAACAAAACGTCTATCCGACGGTAACATCATAACACTAAATTCTAAGCTGAAAATACAAGTCTATGTCCGAAAAGCCTCTAACATACTAACGAGCTGATGGGACAACATCCCAACTAGATCATTGGAAGTTTGAAACTAAAATAACATAATTCAACTAACTGAAGGTCCTCAAAGTATGAGGACTCACCAAAAATAGCACTGGGATAAACTCGGGAGACTGGCTAACTGCAGGACTGGGTCTAAACATCCGAAACTGTATCATGAAACAATACAACATAGAGTATGCAGTCAGTACTTGAAATGTACTGAGTATGCAAGGTAAGTAAAATAGGCTGTGTAAGTAAAAATTAAAATCATGCATAATATAAATCATAACATTATAAGATTTTGAGAGTAATGGTTGTATGTTGATATCTGAAAACATGAGTAGCCATAAACTGGATCTCATAACTAAATCAAATGAACCAAAGCTAAAACTGAGATTCTTAAGTAAAACAGATAACCTGATCAATGGGTCAAACCTATTGAAAACATAATATCATACTGATAAACATGCATAACTGAGATCATGAGGAACAATGTGTCACGACCCGAACACAGGCCCGGATCGAGACACAGGACAAGGAGCCCCAAGATACTCCAAGTCGACCCAGGGCATGAACATACCTCTAACTCAATCAAATAAAATGGAAGACTTAATATAACGAACATGGAGGAAGTCTAATCATAACATAATCTCAAACTGGAATTTCACATAATACATAACAAGCTGATTTCTACGTATAATCTAAAGCCTCTAATATATCTGATGGGTTGATGGGACAACACCCCCAACTAATCTGAAAAGTCTAAAAACTAAAAGTACAAAGATATCTGATAACAAATGGTCCTCGGGAGATGAGGACTCACCAATAGAGACTAGACACTAACTCCAAAAGCTGGCTAGCGATGGGGATGAGTCTGAAGAACAAAGCCTGTATCATAAAACGATACAGTATAGAGTATGCGATCAGTACGTGAAATGTACCGAGTATGCAAGGTAAGTAAAACCGCTTTAAAAACTCATTTAAAACATGCATAATATAAAACATATTCAAAATAAGAATATGAGAGTAGGGATTGCATACTATTTTCTGAAATCATGATCTGAACATAATTGAATATCATTACTGAATCGAATGAACCAAAGCTAAAATTTGATAATCATAAATAAAACTGAACATTGGGTCAAACTTGCTTTAGGACATATATATCATGAATGATAAACATTCATAATTAATATCATGAGGAACAATGGGAGACTCATCATATAATCGACATTACCATAATAGAGCTTATGTGGTCCCAAATATCACACACAAGTGGGTAGAGTCATTCAAAGCCTTGCCAGGGCTAAGGACGATACCATGATATCGATATCAAGCTCAAGGCCCATTTGGGGTAGGGGATAACTCACAAGGGAGGTCCCAAAGTATATATGTAAACCTACGTTGGCGTGTAGTTCTGAGGCATAGGGTTGACTGACCCTTAGCCTACTGGGTGCTAGACACTACTCCCAAAAACATGCATATGCTCTCCATCATTTTTCAACGAATCTGACCATCGTCTGTTGATGAAGCTGAATAATCATATACATATAAAATTTGAAATCATACATGAGGAGCTTTTGCTCAAACCATACCACAAGCTGAACATAATTGGAAGTCTTAACTCCAAAACCATGTGGTAAGCTAATTCGTGAAATCATAAATCATACTTGAACATATGGACTTGCGCAATGCTTAAACATGCTTGAAAATACTTAATTCACTTAAAAACATAATCATAGACGTGGGTAACTTGAAAATATGCTTTTTATCAATAATATCTCATCATACTTGAACATTCATCATAAATCTCAACTTTCATGAACTCTCATGGATGGGCATTATAATATATAAGACTTGAAAACATGACTTGTAATTAAAACATCGTAAAACTTTCCAATGAATAATAATTCGATAATAGAAACATACTTAGATCATACCCATGGTAGAAACATAGGAAATTCATGCATTAGTTTAAAACCTCATAGGATCAACATATAGATTTTTCATGAATTAGAGAGGGATTGGGCATGGGTGTGAACAAATTCATCCATTCATAACCCTACATACCTGGGAGAATCAAATTCTACAACTCCCTCGATTGCCCAACGGAGAATTGATGAAGACTTGGAAGAATTTGAGCTAGATCACCCCTCTAAACTTCCACACTTGCATGCATGAATGTGAATGAGCCTAGAATGAACTTACCCCTCTTAAAACTCCCTATTTCAAGCTTGAAACAATGTAGTTAAGGACCCTAGGGCTTAGGAATGATGAAAATACCCTTAATGAATTTCCTGGAAAAATTGATTTTTCAATGACAACGAACATCAAAACTGTCCGTTGTTAGATCCCACGGTCCGTTACTACCTCCTGTTGCTACACCCTGAATTCAGGTCTTTGATCTCCTACAATGACCGGATAGGATGAGTCGTTGCTAGCTTAAACGACTCATTGCTTCCAGTCGTCGTAACCACTGCCTTACCTGGGGATTCCTTTAAACGGCTACTGACCACGACCCATTGTTTCCTGCAACAGGTCGTTCTATGACTAGTTACTTCCTCCTTGACCAAGGACCAGTCCTACAATGACCCAATCCAATGACTCGTTATATCAAACAATGAATCGTTCCTAGACTCGTTACTTCAAACTCCAAGCCTGCAGTAGCTCACCATGGACACATTCCAACGGATCATTAGTGGAACCAACGACCCGCACCACGACCCATTTTGAGAAAATTTTCAAAATTTCTGCTACTTTTTATTTTTAAATCTTGGGTATAGTCTTGGGAACTTCCGGGGTATTACAATATCTCCCCCTTGGGAATATTCTTCCTCGAATGTGGGAAAACATACAAAAAAATAGAAAAATGCAATCATCATACTCAATTACTGATTATACAAGCTAAAAACTGACGGAATGACTAACTCCGATTTAAACTACATGATAAAATTGAATTCATGAATCATACACACATCCGTTTACATGGAAGGAACTGGGGCACATAGACTGAACATGAAACTGAATAGAGTTTTAGGAAAAAAACTGATACCTCAAGCTGGAACTGAGCTAGTAGGGAATAAATGTAGGTATCTAGCCATCATATCTGCTTTGGCTTTCCACGTAGCTCCCACCACATGTTGATTCCTCCATAACACTTTAAACTAAAGCTACTTCCTTGTTTCTTAGCCTTCTCACCTGGCGGTCCAGTATTTCCAGCGGAACCTCCTCATAACTAAGGCCATCTTTCACACTGACACTGTCCACCGGGACAATTAGAGATGGATCACCCAAACACTTCTTTAAGAGCGAGACATGAAAGATAGGATGCATAGAAGCCACCTTGACAACCCGCTTCACAATCTGGTAGGGGCCAACATAACGGAGACTGAGTTTTGCTTTCTTTCCGAACCTCATCACTCCATTCATGGGAGACACCTTTAGAAACACCCAATCATCAACTTTGAACTCAAGTTCCCTCCTCCTTACACTGGCATAGAACTTTTGGCGACTTTGAGCTGTTTTCAACCTATCTCATATGAGCTGAACTTTCTTCATAGCCTCATGGACTGAATCTAGTCCTATCATCGCACTTCACTGACTTCAAACCAATCAATAGGCGATCTACATCTCCACCCATAGAGAGCCTCAAACGGAGCCATCTAAATGCTGGAATGGTAGTTGTTATTATATGCAAACTCAATAAGAGGAAAGTGGCAATCCCAAATACCCTTGAAGTCAATCACACATGCTCTCAACATGTCCTCTAGAGTCTAAATTGTCTGCTCAACTTCACCATCTGTTTGTGGGTGAAATGTTGTACTGAGCTTAACCTGAGTACCCAGTCCTTTTTTAAACGACCTCCAAAATTGAGAGGTAAACTTGGTACCTCTATTTGATATTGTTACACCCCGTAAGATTCCCGGCATCTAGATGGCCTACTCGTACGTTAGTAAAGCATATTTGAAAGTCATACGTGTTAGAAAAGGTCCCGGGAATAGATCGGATGAAAATCCTATCGAACCACCGCGGGAGGTGCCGAGGCAGAGCCCCTCCGCGATGGCACCGTGTCACGGAGGTGGGGCCACCGCGTTGGCTCCGTGACACGTTGGGCCTATCCAGGCCCAAGTATATAAAGCCCC
>JACEIK010017864.1:0-11539 GCA_018107945.1 Datura stramonium | reverse complement strand
CTACATGCTCAAACAAATTTTGATGAAAACAAATAGAAAGTGATCTGGAGAAGGCGGTGATTGCAATAAAGAATACACAAAGGAGAGAAAAATTAATAGGTACTTGAGTAATATTTCTATGCCTATTATTTTTAGTGTTGTCAATATTGCAATTATATTTAAGTTATAGGTGATGAATTAATTGAATTTAATAATTATTTTCAGGGAAGGGGAAAAGGCTCTAAAAAATAGTTTTTCATCATAATTAAGTGAGTTAAAAGAGGGACTTTTGAATTTTTTACACAAAATAAATTATAAAAAAAATTCACAAGACCAAAAATTTTAAAAGTAGAAAATGAAGAAAAAGACTAAAAAAAGATGAATCCAAATGTAATATGAAGAGGTACGAGAATTAGCACCAAAAATATAATATGAAGAGGCTCAAGAATTAATTAACATATAATTATTTAGAGATTGATACACATTAAAACTATTATAATTACAAATGATCTAACCTTTAATTGGTTTTAATGTAACCTATTTACCTTATTTAGAGGAAAAAAATGATATTTATATTCATAATCAATTACCAAGAAAACTACAAGTTAAGAAAAAGGAAATCATTAAAAAACTGAGAAAAATATAGTTTTTTTATCTTAAAAGTATGTTAATTTTAATCTAAATTAAAATTGATTGCTTTAGTTGAGCTAGTTCTATATATTTTTCTCTTTTATATATATAGATAGATAGATTTAGATGTGTTATATTTTAAAAAAAATTTAAAAATTTATTTTTTTAACTCTCTAAGTAACAACTATATATATATTTATTTATATATATATATATATATATATATATATATATATATATATATATATATATATATATATATATATATATATTGATTGACACTGCACCCCACACTTTAAAACCTAATATTATTGGATGACACGCACAAAGTGAACAAAATGTTCCTAAATAGAAATACAGTATCTATAGGAAGGAAATTGTCAACTAATCCTAAATATTCCACCCTTACCCATAAAACACCTTCACCTGTTACCATCTTTCGGAACTAACTATTGTATATTTTTGTAATTGTATTTTTGGATACTAGCTACTATATATCCCACGGTTTTAAACCTAAAAATTGCAATTTGCTCATTAATATTCTTTAGGTCAACTGTTCAATCGTCATTTTTTTTTTCTCATACTTAAATTATTTTCAGGCCCCCAACATGCTCATCACCTATTCAACAAAACCAAATCAGCTTTGCCTTTTTAAATTTATCTACTTTCTCACCACCTTCCCAACTCATGTTCTTATATATATGTATTGAGAGACATAATTCTATTGTCAAACACATTCAGAAAAGAAAAAAAAAACAATACGTTCTTTATCAAATGAGATCCTCTAACCCTATGATCACCGTTTTCTCTTACTATTTTCCACTCTCTTTGTTCTTGTCCCTAGTCTTCAATCATTATTCAAGAATACTTGCTCTAGTTAAAGAAAAACCCCTTGTCCTAAAATACCATAAAGGGGCTCTCTTAAAGGGAAAAGTCACTATTAATCTTATATGGTATGGAAAATTCACCCCTGCACAACGTTCGATTATCGTCGATTTCATCCAATCTCTTAGCACTAAGAGCAAGAAAATTACGGCCCCGCCTTCCGTCGCGTCATGGTGGCGCCGAACGCCAAAAGGTGGCGCCGTCATTACGCTAGGTAAACAGATATTCGACGAGAAATATTCGCTGGGAAATGTTTGAAAAGACCCTCAACTCCAGATCATTGACTCGAGGGCTACTCAGGCCAATTCCATCGCAAATCGTGTTGACGGCCAGCGGATGTAGCGGTCGAGGACTTCTGCATGAACCGGTGTTGTGGCATGCACGGGTCGACTCGCGTGAAAGGGTAAATTTGCATACGCTTGGGTGGGTAACTCGGCGAGTCAGTGTCCGGGTCAGTGCGCGTGGCCGTTCAAGAAGCCGATTGTGGGACCACAGGTCGCCGTTAGGCGCACCAAACAGAGAGACGTCGGAGTTGACGGAATGGTGATCAATTTGGCGACTATTTTGGCGGGGACCGTTACGAATCCGTTTGACGGAGGGTATTTTCAGGGCCCAGCTAACGCTCCTTTAGAAGCTGTGTCTGCTTGCACGGGGATATTCGGGTCGGGTGCTTTTCCTGGATATCCGGGTGAGGTTTTGCTGGATATAAAGACGGGTGCTAGCTATAATGCGCCGGGAGTGAATGGGCGGAAGTATCTGCTTCCTGCTATGTGGGACCCAAAAACGTCAAAGTGCAAGACACTCGTGTGAAATTATTACTCATATATATTGCCATAAAAAGAAAAAGAAAAGCACAGACATTTTAATATTATTTTGTAATTTCAATATTGATTTGTTCATTAAAATTGAAATTATTGTGTTATAATACTAATTAATGGGTTTTCATCAAATGTGTTTAAGAACATAAGAGAAGTAAAGTTAAATGTGTATCTTTGGGTGCGAAATAAATTATTATGTGTAAGGCTGCCAGTTTGTTTGTACGTATTTTTTCAAAATTAAAAAATATTTTGGAGATTTTTCAAATAATATTAGGTTGTTTCTCGAATTATTCCATTATGTAGCTGTTTATTATATTTTCTAAATATCAATCAATTCCTTATCCACACACATAAAATCTGCTTATTGCGTTGGTTTGTTCACATGTTAACTATCTTGTAACATTAATAATATGTTTGATCAATTTAAAATTAATTTAATTTTGAAATTTCAACTTTTAAATAATCACATCATTATTTCCTTTTTTAATTTTTTAATATATTAATTTTAAGAATACTTTTGAGCGATGAGTAGTATTTCTGAAAAATAATTTTTGCTACTCCCAAAAAATACATATTTTTCTCTCAAGTTTGACTAAACACCTTGCTTTTAAACTAGATATAATAATAATAATAAGCACTTTTAACTTCAAAAACTTCGTCAAACAAGCTATAAATTTACCCATAAATAAAAGTAAAAATAGATGATATATAAGGGAAACAAAAGAAAAATAAAGGAATGTCTGAGCCCAGGTTCGAACTAGGACCTCTAGTGTGTGAGACTAGCGTGATAACCGACTACACCACCCAGACATTTGATTTGGACTTGGCGATTTATTTTAACATTAAATAATGAACAAAGAAAGGACAAATAAATCCCACTGCTTCACATTTTCTGACAAGTCTACACTATACATGTTTAGCTTATTAATTAAGAAAAAGAATATTCATATTTCCCGGAAGTGTATTAAAAATTATTTTTTAACAAAACTTCATGAATTAAGTTGGAAATTCAAGTTTTCAAATTTTAATCAATTAATTAAACAGTTCAATAATTTAATATAATTTATAAATTTAATTTTTAATTAATTAATCATCTTAATTCTGAATTTAAAATGGTACAATTTGTTCTAATTAATACTAGTTAATATAATCATACTACTCGTGAAATATAGACCACAAAATAAATATGATGCTTATGTTGGAATAAATAATTATTTTAGTATCTCAAATAAAATTATTATTTTCTAACAGTTACATTTATATTTTAGCCACAATCGGTGCCAGATTGAATTGCCTTAGAGGCATTCATTATGTGAAATTTGGCAGTTGCATAACGTTTCATTTGACCTATTTAGATTATAACTCCTCTTTTTATTGTCATTATTATTTTCATTTATTGACAGTAAAGATATTTGTATGTTAAGGATCATTATATTTTTGTGTATTCAACCATCTTATTTAGACAGTTTTCTCACCTATATATATATATCTATCTATTTTCATCCATAGGGTTAGAGATATAAGATGTCCATTTCTTCTACAACAAATTGTGGACTTACACTTCATTTGAGGTTGTGGAACAAGAAGAAAAATTCTTTCTCTATATTTTATAGTGCTGGATTTCTATTAATTTAAAATTTTTGTTTAAATTTTAACTTTTAATTTTATCTTAGAAAAGCTTGTTGAATTTAGAGAATATCTTTCCATGGGACTGAAATATCTTAAAAATAGTATCATAAACATGCCTCAAGCTACAAAAATTTTTGTGATTTTCAATATTTTCGAGCAGCTTATTGTTTTCAGCATAGTAATGTTTGCACAAGTTAAGTATTGCGAAAACTAGATGCACTCTCTCTGTTTTACTTTACGCGAGTATAGCTTATTACGCTCCCTGTCTGAATTTACGTGAGATTCTTTATTTTTAATTCGTTTAATATATATTTAATTTATTTTAAAAAATAATATATTTTTATATTGTATAATAATTTAATTTTAAATTTTTATTCTATTTTTAATATAATAATTTATAGTCACACGAATATTTTTCATATTATAAAAAATAATTTTTAAAAATTTCTTTTCTTCTTAAATTTTGTGTCCAATCCAAATATTATCGCAATTAAAACAAGGCAGTGATGATCAACTGTATGAATCTTCATTAGATCGTTTTTTTTTCTATTTAAAGTTCCACTAATATATTGTTTAAAGATTTTGAAATATAAAACACTATAATTTCGACACTTTGGTTTAGATCGATTATACGAATCTTATTTTATAAATTTTTAAAAAATCAATCTTCAAGTTAAGTCTAATAGTGAAGATTTATTAGGTATTTACCCATAAATTTTAAATATTTTCACTTTATTTAGAATTTATGGAGTTAGAATTTAAAAGATGAAATTAGTGTTTAGTTAAATTTTTTTGTAAAAAAATATTTGAAATATTGTTCTTGTTTGAATACACTTAAATACGAATTCAAAAGTGAA
Source organism: Datura stramonium (assembly GCA_018107945.1). Lineage (NCBI taxonomy): Eukaryota > Viridiplantae > Streptophyta > Magnoliopsida > Solanales > Solanaceae > Datura > Datura stramonium. Next base: position 6,741 of record JACEIK010017864.1, on the reverse strand, counting down.
AAGTGAGTTGGGAAATACATTTCAACTATTTTTCAAATTTGAAATACACTCAAATAACCCAGTTAAATTTTCTTGACTAAACATTAATTTACAAATAAAATACAAAAATTATTACGAATAAAATGTGAGTAGTTTCATGATCAAATGGTCCTTAGAGCCTGTTTAGATGAATAAAACTTTGCAAAAAAGGAGGGCGTTGCTGTTATTACAGAATTTTTTTTTTTTTTTTAAGTGTTTGGCAAAATTCAAAGTAATTTTAAGTTAAAAGCGTTTTTAAGTTCAAAGCAATAAGTTAAGATTGTCCAACTTCCGTTTAAACATTTTGGCATAACAATTACTTTGCTTTAATTAATCTATTAACTTTTTTAATTATAAATAATTATTTTTATTCAATATAAATTAAGGATCCTAACACTTAAAAGTTAAACCTAACTAAATTCAATCAATTCAGTACTCTTTAGTCATCATACATGGAAGTTCATTCCGCGTCAAGTAAATATGACTTTGGGCTTCGAAATCCCAAAGTTCATAACAATGGGCCATAATGGGCATGTCCATTAGACGATTGCGGAGGTTTAGTCTGCACACATTAGATTAGGAAAAATTACAATATATAAATAAATAAAATCCATATTTACAATATATATCAAATAATAAAAATTAATTTTTTATCATTGGTGAATAGTGCGGCATTTTTTACACTTTTTAGGAAGATATGGATTTATCACGTAAATAACACACTTTATTTATTTTCTTTGAATGAAAATAATATATAATTTGGTTTATTTACATTTGTGATAGTTGTTTGTTTTTTGAATGAAAACACTATATAATTTGGTTTATTTACATTTGATAGTTGTTTGCTTTTTTTGAATGAAAACAATATATAATTTGTTTATTTTTTTTATTTGTATTAGTGAAAAGATTATTGGGTTGGAATTCCTAATTGATAATTTGATTTTCTAATATTTTTTATGGTTATTTATTTTTCTTTGAGCAAGCAAATACCTGTTTGATTTTTACATTTGTTGCAGTTGTTTGTTTTCTTTGAATGAAAACAATATATAAATTGATTTTTATATTGTGTTAAGAATTACTTCTAAAGAATTTAAAAATAGAAGTTGAGGAAAAATCGTTAATTGATAAACATGGATTGAAACAGTTTAAGAGAAATATAAGGAGAGATAAGTTGAAACGCTGCTAATGTAATTTAAGAGGTAAAAAATTTTACGGTATTTTTATTTTTTCCCATATGTTATTATGTTTTATAAAAAAAACTATTGTTATATTTTAAAAACTTAAAAATACTGATATAATTTATAATATTATTGTTATATTGTATATTTATGAGTTTTTTTCCATTAGACTATGCGAAGGAGGGAGATAGTCTATAATGTTGTAATATTCATTTATGTAGATCATAGATGGCATATTCAATACATAATTAAACTGTTATCTGAATTTAATTGTTGATATAATGATTTATTCTGCATTCTTTTGTATCTTTTGTGGATACACTTCCATGCATAATTGACAGAAAGAAGAATCCCGTCCCACAAGTGAAGATTGGTTCTGGACGTATCGTTTTAATTGATCGTTGAAATACATGTTTGATGTAGCGTTACAATATCTCTCATTGTGCGTGTATAAAACAGAAAAACAAATTCTGTCTCGTTAATCATTTCATCTTTTCTCTTTTATCGGTCTTGTACCAATCCATCAAAATAGGAATGATGTCAATTTATTAGTTGTTTTTCTTTCTTACTTAAAACATATTGTATCTCCAAAAATTTTACATTAATTTGTTTATACATCTTAACTCCTGTTACACCCCGTAAATTCCGGCACATAGATGGCCTATTCGCGTGTTGGTTAAGAGTATTTGAAAGTCATACATGCTAGAAAAGGCCGGGAAAGGTCGGACAAGCGCCAAGTCGGCGCGTCGCAAGGCCACAAGCGACTTATAAATTTGTCCCCAGGAATCTGGCTTATAAATTGCATTCTAGATGCAACTTATAAATGTGCATTCGAGAATCACGACTTATAAATCGCATTCCGTGAATACATTCATAAGTCCCAAGTGTCTCCGCCCCACTTCGGTTTTTAAGTTCATTACTTATATTAAACTTCAAGAAAACATGAGAAACGAGAGAGAGACGAAGAGGGTGAATATTATCGTCAGATTAATGCAAGCGTAGTCCAAATTCAAATTAATCTCAGATAACGAGATATTTAGCCGGCGGGAGCATTCCTACGGATTTGTTTCGCGAAATACGGCCAGGCCAGTCGTCGAGATGCCGGACCTAAGGTAGTAGAATTGCTCCAAACTAGTGTCTATGTGCTCTAAGCGTAAAGTGAATACTTCTCCCTTACGGACTTCTCCAAAAAGAGCAAGTTTTGACCGTCTTTACGATAAGCTTAAGTTTAGGCTATAATTTTATCGAAAGTGACGTAGATCCTTGAATAGTATTGTATTTAGTACTAATTGACGTGTATATGAATGCGGTTGGGAGAATTAGGTAGATCTTGACCGAGCCTCGTCCGACGGTCGAATAACTCGAGGATTGGGCCATGTAGCGGTTCCTGTTGATTAGAGGTTTTAGCTAGTATAAATCATAGTAAACTCGTGTTAGATTCTCTCGGAGTTGAATGTTGAGTATTAGTAAAGTTTAGTAAAATGTCGGCGGTTTAGTTCAGTATCGTATTCGGTCAGAAAGTTAGTAAAGCATGCGCGAGGGCGAGTTAGCATTCCGGAGTCGGTTGAGTACATTGTGATTAGCAAGCATGTTGTAGATTAAGAAAAGAAACGAGATATTCGAATAAAGTTAGTAAGTAAAATCGGATAGACAGAAGACAGTTTATGACTACGAGACTAGCCCTTAGGACGAGATGAGATATTGACTACGGATTAGCCGTCGAGACGAGATAGTATCACAGCTCACAGATTAGCCAAACGGTTAAATAAAGATTTCGAGAATCGGTAAATCGGTAAAAAATCGGTATAATGCAAGAAGAGATCGAATAAAATTAGATTTCAGATAGTCTTTCGATTATACATGCTTGCTATTTATATGTGCTATTTGTTTGTTGAGACTTGATGTGGGTGTGAGGGCATCTTATTGAGCGTCCTCGCCTTTGAGTTGGTAATCGTGTCGCCCACTGAGCGGGTGGGTTTGCGTCACTCCAAGGAGTGGCATGCCGTCCCCATCTTGGACGAAGATGGGATGAAGCTTTCCATATCGGTCGATCAGCCCTTCTGATCTCAGCAAACCTGTTGAGTTTGTGTCAGTGCTTATCGATCTGAGATATTCCACTGTTAAGTAATTCCGGAGGCAATTACGATCTACATTTGAGATAGCTACATTGAGTTCGTGTCGAGGTAACAGACCCTATACATTACGAGATCTTTTGTACGAAGTCCTCGGAACTTCCGGACACGGTTATTTATATCGAGGCTATGGCAGAGCTGGGAACCCGGGGGGCCGTGGGAAGCTCTAGTGGCCGAGATGAGTGGAGTGACTTATTTTGAGTGGGTTTGACACAGGTAGGGGTCTGTAGATTGTTTGCTTGCTTGGCGCCATCAGGCTTATGGGGTTGGTAAACACTTTAACGCTGCTTGTATATCTGTTATGTGCTATATGCGCTCTCCAGACGGCGTCGCGTGCAGTGCGTCTGCGCCTTGTCGGTACGGAGCGGCTTGATTCGGTTTATAGCAGCTTCTTCGGATCGGTTATCTCACGCCATACAGGAATTGCTAGTTATGCTATCTATATTCGGTTGTTTTTCGTTTATATTATTTAGTGGCTTTGCGCTACTCGGTACCCGGCCCAGTGCGCGCCCCGATGGTATTGCGTTACTGCGGTACTCATAGACGAGCGATCCCTCGTGATTCTAGCCGGCTATTGAGTCATGGGCTCTGTCATCCGGAGCCTGATTTCTAGAGTGTAGCTCTTTTCCTTTTGTTGTACGGTAATGGGTAAATTGGGGCCCTGTCTGATCATTTCTATTATTACTCATAGAGGCTTGTGATTGTATGTGTTTATCTCCTGTAGTCGGTTGGGTAGTGCGGTTTGTTATAGTTTGTTTAGTATTTACGGTTTATGTTGGCCAGGTGTTGGGGCCTTAGTTTAACAGTGGTGGTGACCCTTCTGCCGGTCACATAGCTTTCAGTTTCCTATGTTAAGTTTGAGATGACTAGGCTTGACATGGTGGCCTTGTCGGCCATGAGTTCCTTGTATTAGAATGTTTGGTTAAGAAGTTGGTGATCTTTCCGCAATTGGCTATAGGCCCCGGTTAGTGGAGAGTTTGTGTTTCTGACAGGTGCCTGTAGCCCCCTTTGTTTCCGAAGCACGAGATAGAGCTAGCCGAGGCACCGGATGTGCCTAGGCCGCGGTGCGGTGGGTTTTACTAGGAGCTGGGTGCCGGTCACCACCTCAGGAAGTGACAAACTCGTTTAAAATTGAGTATCACCCTCCTTGTGATATGTGACGTCAGAGGAAGCCAAAACTTTTGCAAGAAGAATCAAATGGTAAAACGAATATCTCATAACAGAAACTAAATTCATAACAATAAGCTACACATTAAACCCTTTAAATCTCTTAAATTCTAATTCATATTATGTTAAAGAAAATTTAAAGCTTAATATTTATCAGTACATGAATAAATATATAAATTTTATGTATATTCTATAATTTTGAATGAAAAAGATTTAGTTAAATTTACTTGCGCCCTAATTCCGCCCATACAGAATAATGGACTTCTATTTAAAAAGAAATCACGTGAACAATAAAATACTTGTATTTGAGACCTTATTTTAATGACACGTAATATTTTTTTTCTTCTTTTTGTTTACATTGTCAATATTTACAATTTCAATGATTTGCACCAGTGGTGGGACTTACTCTTATCCAAAAAGTGTCGATTGATATTTATTTGTAGAAATTGTTTACACTATTATTAATTTGTTATTTTTTAATTATAAACTTATCAATCGGAATGCAGTTGGAAAAGAGAGTATTTTTCAATCATCTACCGATCATTTGGTGTAAACAAAAAAAATTCATGTGCAGAAAGATAGTTTCCGGCTACTGTGTCAATTTCCAGTAATTATTGTGCAGATAAATTTGAAAAAAAATAATATAGTGTATCAACTAAAATCACTTAACTGATATTTTATTGCCCACTTTTAAATAAAAACTGACACAATATGATTAAATTTAACTTTTTAGGCTAATATTTTTGAAGTTAAAATATAATAAATAATATATATTTTTTCTCTCTTCTTCGTCATTTAAGGAATTTTGCCTCTCTCTTCCTAAAATAGCATATGTTTATTTTTCTCTGAGTAACAAAAAACAGTATGCATTAAATATTAGTTTTTGAATTTCTTTTAGTAATGATTCTATTATTGTCTTTTTTTAACCTTAAATTAATTATTGTTTTCCTTCATATCCAAATATCTATGATGCATATAATAGGTTGGAAATATACAATGTTTGTTGCATACCTATAATAAACATATGTATTTAATATTTCTTTATTAAATAAAATTAATATATACATGCAATATAATCATACATACATAAATTGACTGTGATAATCTGTTAAGTGGACAGAATTGACTGTGTGCATATATATATACACACATTAAATTAATGTATCTCTTATGCAGTAATATAATCATATTTATAGTATATATCAAAAAAGTATTTATTATTGTGTATTTCAATTTGTTATGTATATATAAGATCTGTTTTACTGCATTAACATGTATTTATATGTAGATTGAATTATATATACATTTTAAATTTTTTAAAATTTTCTTTCTTTCTCTTATATACACATATCTTTAAAATCTTGCATTGGTATACGTTGGCTTATATGCACCACATATATTTATTTATATTGGTATTCATTATTTAGTATTCACCTAATAAATTAGTATTGATATTAATTAGATTTTTATTTATTTAATAAGTTGGTATACATTTATTTGCATTGATACTTTTATATTGATAAATATTATTCTGAGTTCACCTATTTGTATACATGAATAGCTAAACAAAATAATTAAATTCTAATTGTAGAATTTCACGTGAAATTAAAACAAAATTAATTAGAATATTTTAACTAACTCCAAATAAAATGAGAGAAATTTAATAACTAGATTACTAATTTTAGATATATTCAAATAACAAAATAATTAAAAATATTAAAAAAATCAAAATCATAAATTTTAAAAATATTTTTATTTCAAGTTATGAAGTTATTTAACAATAACCTAATATTCTTTTTTACATTATTTTCAGTTTTTCATATTTTAGTAACGGATTCAGAATTTAAAGTTTGTGAATATGAATTATAAAATTGCCAATTATATAGTGAAGTTGTATAATTATGTCAATCTCTCGCATAGATTTGACACACCCATTCACATTGGCATAGCCCAGCCCACTTTCTCCCAGGCTTAAAAATTATAAATTACTATGAATTATAAAATTGCCAATTATATAGTGAAGTTGTATAATTATGTCAATCTCTCGCATAGATTTGACACACCCATTCACATTGGCATAGCCCAGCCCACTTTCTCCCACTCCGTACGTACATACCCAATATACTAGATGCCATTGGCCCGTGCCAGCACAGGCCCAACAGTTTGTTGTCTTTTGTTTATTTATGTGTTTCTTATAAGTTATAGTAACATCTCTTGTTTAAATTTATTTGAATATATTTTTATAT
>JACEIK010017861.1:0-11547 GCA_018107945.1 Datura stramonium | reverse complement strand
CTCATAGTATAATATGCATGAGATTCATGGGCTAGTTAAGTTATGATAATCATAAGCATGCTTGTAAATACGTGAACAAGCCACAAGGGTAAGGCTCGCGAGTCTGTCAAGAACATAATTAGTAAATCATGTGATTTATGCATACTTGTAGATCATATATATACTTTGCAAATCATCAATTCATAATGGATATTTTAATAAATTAATATTTCAAATCATAAATCATGAGTGGTTTATGAATATCAACAATTGAAGTAAAGATCATAACTCGATTCATCATAGAACATGCATAATTAGGCTTAATTTAGTAAAATCGAAATAAATAAATTTATAATAAAAATAGTTGTAGAATCTGATCATAATTCATAAAATATGATGTAAATCATGAAAGATAATAACCCATTGATAGATCATTAAAATTCCACAAGATTTAAGTTCAAACCAGATAAAATTTTTTATCAAACCTTATGAATTAGGAGAGATTAGGCATGGGTGTGAACTAAAACACTCATTCATAACCCTACATACCTGTTTATGGCTGATTCTTACACTCCCCTGAATGCCCAAGAAGAAATTGAAGAGAACCTTGAAGAATTTTTCTTGATCACCTATGTAGACTATCACTCTTGCATGCATGGATTTTGAATAGGTCAGAAGGACTTAACCTATCTTAAAACACTCATAAAATAACATAAAATGAGGTAGTATAGGACCTTAGAGTGTAGGAATGACAAAAATACGCTTAAAAACATAGCAGAAAATAACTGCTCGTCAGTCCCCACGAGGGACCTAACGAGTCGTCACTTTGGTCATTGGGTACACTGCAAAATTTCTCTTGGTTGGGTTTAACCTTTGGGCTTTTGGAGTATAGCAATATTTTAGAAAGTTTCCTTTCTTTCACGATCAAGGTCGTGCGATGAAGTGTCTCTCTATCCTTCTAACTTTTGCTATACACATTTGCAGAATCTTTCCTCCACACCAAGTAAATGGTAGAAGGAACAAAAATGGAAATGGCCATGATGATGGAAAAGGAGATGGGCACCAGAAAGCCTCGCCAGCACCAGCAGGTCCTTTTGCCGATCATGTCTTCCATGCGGAGTTTAGAGCGGCACTCCAAAAGTTGGTGTAGGCTTTGACCGCTCAGGTCAATCAGTAGGTGGTGGCCCATGTTTCTCAAAATGGGAACACAGTAGTGGCTTTAGTTCGGGGATTCCTTGGGATGAATCCACCTAAGTTCCTTGGGTTTAAAGGGGATTAGGAACCACATGAGTTTCTTGAGGAGGTACAAAAGATCACTAGATTGTAAGAGTAATGGAAGAAGAGAGTTCAGACTTAGCCTCCTATCAGCTGAAGGGGGTTTCTTATATTTGGTACTGTTAGTAAAGGAATTGTAGAGAATTGGGCATAATTCCTATGAGCTAGGATGAGTTCATGACTGTCTTCTTAGGCATATTCTTCCCTAGGGAGTTGAGGGAGGCAAAGACGGTGGATTTCGTTAACTTGAGGTAGAAAAATATGACTGTGCAGGAGTAAACCATTGAGTTCACCCAGCTATCCAAGTATGCAATGGAGATGGTTATGGATCATAGAGCCCGTATGAACAATTTATGTAAGGAGTGCCAAATTTATTTGAGTTAGGATTGGGATGATGAACTATGACCTAGACTTCTCTCAATTGATTATATAGGCCCAATAGATATAGGAGGATCACACGAAGGAAAGGGAGAGAGAGGCCAAGGCCAAGATACACAGCTTTGGGTTTTTCCAGTAGAGGTCTGGTGGCAGACATCGTCAGCAGTCCCACCAGAGATCATCAGCCCCAACACTTTCATCAGCTAGTGTGTCATCCTGATCTAGGCATGATCAGAGGGGAAAGACATCAGGATCCAAAGGACAGGGGAGTAGGTAGGAGAGCCCAGTGTTCCTATTTGCAACAAGTGTAGCAAGAAGCACCCCAAAGAGTTCCTAGAGGGATCAAGTGCGTGTTTCAGGTGTGGGAAGCATAAACATCTTCTCAGAGACTGCCCTTCGTCTAGACAGGGCCATAGTAGAGGCCATAATCTAGCCACTAGTTCAGCAACTCCACCCGCACACTCAGCTCAGCAGGGTGCATCAACTAATGCATGTGGTGCTCAGCAAAAGAACAGGTTTTATGCCCTCTCATCACGTCAGGACCAGGATCTCTCCCCGAATGTGGTCACTGGTATGTTGTGAGTATTCCATCTTGATGTATATGCATTGTTAAATCTAGGGGATACTTTATCTTTCGTGACGCCCTATGCTACTATTAGTTTTGGAGTTAGTCCCAAAATCCTATCAAAACCCTTATCAGTCTCTACTCCAGTTGGTTTCTCAATTATAGCTCGACGGGAATACGAAATTGCCTTGTCACTGTCCTTTAGAAAGTCATCTTAGCCGATTTAGTAGAGTTAGACATGACTGATTTTATGTAATCTTTGCTATGTATTAGTTTCATGCATGTTATGCCTTAGTGTATTGTAGAACCCATACGGTAGAGTTTCGATTTCAAGGTGAGCTAGTCCTAGAATGGAAGGGCGGTTAGTCGTGCCTGTAGGTCACTTTTTTTCCTACCTTAAGGATAGGAAGATAATTTCCATGGGTTGCATGTACCATATAGTTCGGGTTAAGGATGCTACATCTGAGACCTCGACTCTTCATTCTTTCCCTATTGTGTGTGAGTATCCAGAGGTGTTCCCTGATGATCTACCAGGAGTCCCTCCTGAGCAAGAGATTGACTTTGGTATTGACCTTCTTCTCGATACGCAACCTATATTTATTCATCCATTCAAAATGGCTCAAGCCGAGCTAAAGGAGTTGAAAGAGCAATTGAAGGATCTCCTGGATAAGGACCTCATCAGGCCTAGCAAGTCCCCATGGGGTGCAACAGTTCTCTTTGTTCGAAAGAAGGATGGGTCTCTTCATATGTGCATTGAGTGCCGACAATTGAACAAGGTTACAATTAAGAACAAGTATCCCCTCCCCAGAATTGATAACTTGTTTGACCAACTTCAGGGTGCTAAGTGCTTCTCAAAGATACACTAAAGATCCAAATATCACCAGCTCAGAGTTAGGGAGAGTGACATTCTGAAGACCACTTTTCGGACTCGATATGGTCAGTATGAGTTTGTAATTATGTCATTTAGATTAACGAATGCTCCTTTATCTTTCATCGACTTGATTAATAGGGTGTTCAAGCCATATATGGACATGTTTGTGATTTTCTTCATTGACGACGTCCTCATATACTCTCGGAGCAAGGAGGAGCATACCGCTCATTTTGAGTACTATGCTATAGACTCTCATGGATCACTAGCTGTTTTCTAAATTCATCAAGTGTGAGTTTTGGTTGGATTTGATAGAATTTTTGGGTCATGTGGTGTCAAGTGAGGGTGTGTAGGTTGACCCTTAGAAGATAGAAGCTGTGGCCTAGACTAGTCAGTCCTTCGGATATTATTAGGTTTAGCTGGTTGTTATAGGAGGTTGTTTGAAGGATTTTCATCCATTGCAGCACCGTTGACAAAGTTCACTCATAAGAAAGTCAAATTTCAGTGGTCGGATACCTATGAGGAGAGTTTTCAGGTGTTAAAGACTTGACTAACTTTAGCCCCAGTATTGACCCTTCCTGAGGGTGCAGATGGGTTCGTGGTGTATTGTGATGCCTCTTGGGTTTGTCTTGGGTTTCTATTGATGTAGCATGGTAAGGTCATTGTGTATGCCTCTAGACAACTTAAGATTCATGAGAAGAATTACCCAATGCATGACCTAGAATTGGCAGTTGTGGTGTTCACATTGAATATTTGGAGACACTATTTTTATAGGATCCATGTGGATGTGTTTACGGATCCCAAGAGCCTACAGTATGTGTTCACTCAGAAGGATTTGAATTTTCGAAAAAGAAGATGGTTAGAGATGCTCAAGGACTATGACATGAGTGTCCTTTATCTTCGAGGAAAGGTCAATATAGTGGCGGATGCCCTTAAAAGGTTGTCCATGGAGAGTGTTTCTCATGTGGAGGATGGAAGGAAGGAGTTCATGAAGGATGTTAATCAGCTTGCACGATTAGGGGTTTGCGTTGTTGACTTGATGGATGGTGGTGTCATTGTTCAGTATAGGTCAGAATCTTCCTTGGGAACTGAGGTCAAGGCTAAGCAAGATGAGGATCCTGTTTTGAGGATGATGAAGGAAGCAGTTAAGAATCAAAAGGTTGAGGTCTTCTCCCAAGGGGGATGTCACGCCCCGCCTTGGGAGGCATGATAAGCGCCTAGTGCCACACTGGGATCTGACCGACCTAGCTGGGCTTATTCACGTCTATTGCAAGCCTGCACCTCAATTGAAGAAAGCAACGAGCTATATCTCAATTGTAATCACAGCCTCCGGCCGACAAGGCCTTATAGCCACCTGCAAATGAAAAAAGCTAACCAAGCACAAGACTACCATGTTGTCTAGTTATAACTGAAATGAAAATCATGCAACTATCACTGTACTACCGCCGACAAGGATACTATCTAACGGCTAAACAAGGCCCCACATAGACATAACACAAAATAAAACATATATAGGCCCCACACGGGCAACAACAAACTAACTATAGGGAATCTGTAAATCTGCAAGCCTCTAGGATTAGAATAATGGTCGAGACAGGGCCCCGACCTACCCATATACTGTATAATAAAAAAGAGTAAACCTTCTAGCTATTAGCTCTGAAGGAAGGGATACGACTATACTGCTAATTCTAGTTGGATGCCAAGGAGGTCCTGATCCTCATCTATCCGCACCTGTAGGCAAGTAATGCAACGCCCCAAAGATGGGTGTCAGTACAATATGTACCGAATATGTAAGGTTGTGAATGAAAATAACTGAATAGAACTGAAATAAAACTGAAAGCAACTTAAATAAAGGGATAGAGATCCAACTTTAATAGCTAAACAACATGTTGACTAATCTACCAGTAAATAGTGCAAACAAGAACCTTACCTGACCCCCATAAGCTCGGAAGGTACAATCAGCACAGAATAACCCACTCAGGGACCCCTTAAGCCTTGGAAAGCACACTTCAATCTATATACCCCTAACAAGGTCAAAATTAGTCAACTAGTAACTATAGCGAACCTACCGGTCCCCTTGGTCTGCACCTGAGCCCACTCGGCCCCTGAACTGTAGTTGTGTCTGAGTCTAGTGGACTCCTGATAACTGCACCCCAACACTAGGCTTGACGGGGGTGTGATGTTGATACAGCATAGAACTGGTAGTCCAATCATAGAATGGACTGTATAAGGCCTTTGGCCTCATCATCGTCCCTTGGGATGGAATATCGCTCCTTGGAGTGACGTCATACAGCCACTGGAGGACAATGAAATAGCTAGTAACCTTGGGGTTGGTCATGGAAGGCTATACACGGCAAAGTCAATCCCAAACTAACCATAAGTATTGGTCTCAGCTAACAGCAACAACTAATCACAACAACAATACTTACTTCTATCTCTCTTACTAGGATTCAAACTATTGTACAATTCTATAGAAACTAACTTGCCGAAGGAGTTTGCCTTAACATATCTCGATTGTCGTTTACCGATTAACCGATGAGTTTCAACTTGTATTTGTCAGCTCTTTTCAACTATAACCGTAATACAGGGAGAAAGAGACTAATTTCAAAACCAAATTTGGCTTAAAATGACAGCTTTCAATTCTAATAACAACTATAATTCAACTTCATAAAATACACCTGAAACCCTATAATTTCATTAGAGTTAAGAAAGGAGTAGTGCTTACCTAAAGACTATGGCCGTATAGGAATCAATTTGGAGCAATTTAGAAAAATTTTACTCTGCATAGTTTCGATTTGTCGGGCGTATTTTCAGAAAATAACTCTGTAGTAATGCTCCCTACAGACACAGAACTCGATGCATGAAGTTAATTTTAGTTTGGACCAAGTTTGATAGCGTAATCGGGTGAAAATCAATCAAACCTTGCGTCTCTTTTGAGATCTGGTTGTGGGAATCTATTGTAAATGATTTGAAATGAGAGGAGGGGCTTATATATATATTATGGGAGGTGGCAGGGGGGTGCGTCGTGCTGCCCATACTGCCAACCACCCTACCGCGCCACGCCTCTATAGGCGCTAGCATGCCTAGCGTGCCTCGTTTGCCAGTGCACTGCTAGATGGTGCATCGCGTTGGCCCTGCGCGTGTTGGTTCCTTTCAACCCCGCTTCTGAGGGTTTTTCCACATGTGTCAAACTCTTCTTACTCATCACAAGTCCATATGTATGCTTATTAATCGTTAACATTTACAGGGTGCAACATCCTCCCCCCTTAGGAACATTCGTCCTCGAATGTAATTCCCAAACTAAAAGGAATTAACTCTCTTAACCAAGATTTGGAAAAGGTTTGGCAGTGTCTCCTCTGTAATATGGACTATCGGGATACCTGAAACACAGAAAAGTCCAATATAGGTGCTTTGAAGGACGCTATAACAACCATTACACAATAAAAGGGGGTAGCTACACAATAGTACTGATAACATAAGCAATAAAATAAAAACTGACCAACAACCTCACCTTAACTACATAATCTAGATCAATCCTGGAATAGGTGAGGATATCTAGATTTCATATCATCGTCAGCTTCCCAGGTCATCCCTTCTTTAATCCTATTCCTCCATAATACATTAACAGAGGCGACATCTTTCATTCTTAACCTATGAACCTGCCTATCTAATATGTCCACTGGAACCTCTTCGTAGGCTAACTCCTCAGTAACCTGGATGTCCAATTGGCATGACTCGGGTCCGGTGCCCTACACACTTTCGCAACATCGGCACATGAAACACCGGGTGAATAGATTTTAACTCTGGAGGCAAGTCTAACTTATATGCCACTTCGCCTATTCTCCAGAGGATCTGATATGGCCCAATAAACGTAGGGCTAAGCCTACCCTTTTTACCAAACCTCATTACGCCCTTCATTGGCGAAACTTTTAGAAACACCCAATCACCAACACTGAATTCCAGGGCTCCACACTGCACATTAGAGTAGGATTTCTGGTGACTCTGAGCTGTCAGCAAACGCTCCTTGATAACCTTTACTTTCTCCTCAGATTGGTGGATCATGTCAGGTCCTACTAATTTTGATTCCCCTACTTCAAATCACTCGATAGGGGATTTGCATTTTCTCCCATATAAGGCCTCACAAGGCGCCATCTGGATTTTCAAATGATAACTGTTGTTGTAAGAAAATTCAATAAGGGGTAAATGCTCATCCCAACTGCCCCCAAAGTCTAAAACACACGCTCACATCATATCCTCCAGTGTATGAATTGTACGTTTTGCCTGCCCATCTATCTGGGGATGGAATGTTTTACTCAAATTAATATGTGTTCCCAAACCTTTCTGAAATGATTGCCAGAATCTAGTTGTGAATTGTGCCCCCTATCAAAAATGATAGAAGTCGGGACACCATGTAATCAAACTACTTCTCTGATATATAATTCAGCATAGTCCTCGGCTGAGAAGGTGGTCCTGACTAGTAGGAAATGAGTTGCTTTCATTAATCTGTCAACAATCACCTAGATAGAATGGAATGTGTGCCTGGTACGGGGTAACCCTATCACAAAGTCCATGTTGATTGGTTCCCATATCCACATAGGTACCGCTATCTCTTGTATGAATCCGTCGAGTTTTTGAAGTTCAACTTTTACTTGCTGACAGTTAGGGCATTGTGCTACAAATTCTACTACACCCCTTTTCATTCCCGGCCACCAGTAAATCTCTTTTATGTTATGATACATCTTTGTTGAACCTGGGTGAAGAGAATAATGGGAATAATTTACCTCTTCTATGATCTACTGGTGAAGTCCTGCCACATCTGGAACACAGAGGCGACCCCTAAATCTCAAGACCCCATCTTTGGCTACCTCCAAAGCTTGTACTTCACCTTGCCTAACTTTATCTCTGAGTTGTACTAGGTTAATATCTTCATACTACCACTCTTTTACCTCTACAACTAGGGATGATACTGGGGTATTTTGAATCATTGCCCCACTATCGCCCTAGTCTACTATTCAGATGACTAAACTGGTTAACTAGTGTAATTCTCGGGTCATCTCCTGTTGTTCAGTCCTCCAATGCACTAAACTTCCTATTGATCTACGACTAAGGGCATCTGCTACAATATTAGCCTTCCCTGGATGATATAAAATATTCACGTCATAGTCCTTCAACAATTCTAACTAGCGACGCTGCTACAGATTCAACTCTTTCTGTGTAAATATGTACTGGAGGCTCTTATGATCAGTAAAAATGTCTACTTGCACCCCATACGGGTAATGTATCCAGATTTTTATGGCGTGAACTACTGTCGCTAACTCCTGGTCGTGAGTTGGATAGTTCTTTTCATGCTTCCTCAGCTGCCTTGAAGCATAAGAAATTACCTTACCATGTTGCACAGAACACACCCTAACCCAATTCCCGAAACATCACAGTACGCTGCATAACCCTCTTAACCTTCTGGCAAAGCTAATACCGACGCTGATGTCATTCTATTTTTGAACTCCTGCAAACTCTATTCACAAGTTTCAGTCCGGTGAAATTTAGCTTCTTTCTGAGTCAACTTTGTCAGAGGTGTTGATAAGGTAGAAAACCCCTCTACAAACATTCTGTAATACCAGGCTAACCCTAGGAAATTGCCTACCTCAGTTGGAGTTGTAGGTCTAGGACATGTTTTTACTGCCTCAATCTTTTGTAAATCTACTTGAATACCAGCATCTGACACAATATGACCCAAAAAGGTTACCGAATTCTTCTCGAACTCACATTTAGAAAATTTTCCATACAACTGGCGATACCTGAGAACCTGGAGCACTGTTCGTAATTGATCTCAATGTTCTACTTTTGAACAAGAATATCCAGAATGTCATCAATGAATACTATCACAAACAAATCCAGATACAACATGAAGATGCTCTTCATCAGATCCATGAATACTACAGGAACATTCGTCAACCCAAGGACATGACTAGGAATTCAAAATAGCCATACCTGGTCCGAAAAGCCATTTTTAGGATATCTCTCTCCCGAACCCGCACCTGGTGATACCCTGAACATAAGTCAATTTTAGAGAAATACTTCGCCACTTGTAACTGATCAAACAAGTCATCTATTCTGGGAAGTGGGTACTTGTTCTTGATAGTGACTTTATTTAGTTGTCGATTATCTATACACATGCGGAGAGAGCCATCTTTCTTTCTTACAAAAAAAACCAGCGCACCCCACAGTGATGTAATCGGCCTTATAAAGCCCTTATCCAGTAGATCTTTTAGCTATTCTTTTAATTCTCTGAGCTCAACAGGATCCATTCAGTACAGGGGGAACGATATAGGCTTAGCACTTGGTAATAGGTAGATAGAAAAATCAATTACCTATTCTGGGGGAACACCAGGAAGTTCATTTGGGAACACATTTGGAAATTCATTGACTACTGGAATGGACTGAAGAGTCGGGGATTCTTCTTGGATATCCTGAACCCTGACAATATGATAGATACAACCCTTTACTATTAACTTTCTCGCCCAAAGATAGGATATAAACTTACCTTTTGGCGTAGATGCATTGCCTTTCAACTGTCGCACTACCTCCCCTAGAAAATGAAACCGGATAGTCTTGGTCTAACATTATACATTGGCGTAACATGGTGCTAGCAAATCCATACCTGTAATTTCATCAAAATCAATCATTTCTAGTTCCACTAAATCGTCTAAAGTCTGGCAACTAACAACCTCTACTGTGCAACCCTTGTAGATCCTTTTAGCTATAATAGAATCACCAACGGGCATGGACACTGAAAAGGGTCGCTGAAGCAATTCTGGTGTTATAATGAACTTCCGGGACACTAACGATGTAACATAAGACAAAGTGGAACTTGGGGTCTATCAAAACATAAACGGAATGAGAAAAAATGTCCAGCATACTTGTCACAACATCCAGTGACGACTCTGACTCATGTTGCCTCGGTAAAGCATAAGTTTGATCCTGACCGGTGCCTAAACTCGATGCCCCTGACCTACCTCGGCTTTTGCCGGTTGGAGTTGAGGGCCTACGCCCTGCTGGAGATGCTGGGGCATGTGACCCTATTGAAGATCTGTCATGTCTATTTTCGATCATTCTAACCCTTGGCTGGATAGTCTCTCATCATGTGACCCTCTTGTCCACAGGTGTAACACGTACTAGAACCATATTTGCATGCCCCAATATTACGTAGACTGCAGATAGGTAAGGTGACATAGTGAATCTGCTCTGCTCTGACCCTCTCTATTGCTGCGAACCCATGGCCGTGAGCTTTCATCGGATCCTGACTATCCCTGACGGCCCAGTCTACCACCCTACTACTACTGTGGAGGTGGGGGTCTAGGTGGTCTTCTTGATAGTCATGGCATAGGTGTCACGACCCGAACGGGGCCCGAATCGTAATACGGGACAAGGAGCCCTGAGAGACCCCAAGTCAACCCATGGTATAAGCATATATCCGACTCAATCAAGAACTACATGACAAACAATACAATCATAGCGGAAGTCAACTTGAATATAACATTAGAATATAAAATCCAAAGTTGAGTACATACATATTTCTGAATAGCCTCTAAACATGATGAGTTGATGGGACAAGACCCCAACTAACTCAACAAGCTGAAACAGAAATACATAAAAAAAAGATGAATAGTCTAGTCTTCGAAAGATGAGGACTCACCAACAAGGCAAATGCTAACTCCGATAATATGACTAAGAGCGGGGCTAAAGCTGAGAGTCAGGTCTTGTATCATTAAATAATACAACATAAAAAGTATGCGGTCAGTACGTGGAATGTACCGAGTATCCAAGGTAAGTAAATAAAATAATTTTAAGACAATGCATAATGTAAGCGGCGGGTGCCGACACAACTAATAACCCTGGGTCGGGCATGAAAGCTATACGGGCATAATCCATGCCGACACAACTAATAACCCTGGGTCGGGCATGAAAGCTATACGGGCATAATCCATCCCAAACTAATATGGAATACTAGTCTCAGCTAATAACAACAACTAATCATAATAGACATGCTTCTGGTACTATTTGTTACACCCCGGAATTTTTTTTGATGGTTATTTGATGGTTATATGTCATATTAAGGGGATTATGGGTTGTATGTTGTCTGTAGGTGAGGAGGAAAACATGTGCAAAGGGAAAAGCGAAGAGTACGTGAAGTTTGTAAATAAGGGTCAACTTTAAATGGACATATCTCCAAATATATAATGGTTCAGAGGTCCTATAGCTTATCAAATGAAAGATTTTTTAGTCTAGTTTACAGTGAGAAAAAAGCTCGTCAATCAGAGTTCGGAGTAAAAAGTTATGCTCGTTTGAAGACAGCACCTTCGGCTAGAAAAGCGCCCATGGGCGCAGGCGCCGAGACAGGCAGGCAGCAGGCGCGCGCGCGCGAGGGCACGTCGCATGGGCCTTTCTCTTTATAAGATCCCACAGTCTGTACCCAAACTCTTCA
>JACEIK010017859.1:0-11552 GCA_018107945.1 Datura stramonium | reverse complement strand
GCAACAAGACTCACTGATGCCTCTCTTCAACTTTGCAATGATCTTCTTCACTTGGCTTCAATTTTTGGTTGATGATTTGCCTTGATTTATCTTAGTTTTTTGCTGTAAAATACAGAGAGAAGTGTCCCCTAAGCAGGCAGCTCGAATTTTGATAGGAATGATATGATTTGAGCAGCAAACAACTTAAATAATTAGGGGTAGGGCGGTGGAGGCGCTAGGGCGTCATGCCTGCGTCACCGCTCGTGATAGTTCGGTAAAATGCCCATAACCTTTTACTCCAAACTCCGGTTGACAAGAGGTTTGATGTTATGAAAACTAAACTCAAGGACCTTTAATTTGATAGGTCGTGGGGCTCCTAATTCATTATATATTTGGAGATATGGTCGTTTAAAGTTGATCCTTACTTATTAACTTCACATACTCTTTGGTTTTTTTGATCGTACACATTTCCCTTGACACCTACGACCAATATACAACCAGTAATTTCCCTAAACTAGAATAAAACATCAAATAATTACCAATAAAAATTTCGGGGTGTTATAGAAATCATCTTCATGGCCTTAAGATAGGAAATAAAACGGCCTATACGCACGGCCGAACTACTCTTCCACTCCAAGACTGACTCACCCGGAGAGCGGAACTACACCACGTGGGTTCTACAATTAATAGAGGCATAACATGCATACAAGCAATCCATGCCGAGAATAATATCAAATTCAGTCATTGATAAATCTACAAGGTCCACGGAGGTGACTTTGTGCAATACTATGATCGAAAAACTTCTATACAGTCGCCTAGCTACAACCAATCACCAATGGGTATAGAGACTAAGAATGGTTCTAACAAAGTTTCAGGAGTAACTCCAAAGCTACTAGTAGTAGAAGGTGTCAAAAAATACAAGGTAACCCCTGGATCTAACAAAGCATAAGAATCAAGGTGACACTCGTAACATACCAGTAACCATATCTGATGAAGTCTCCTGATCTTGACGGATCGTAAGGGCATAAAACCTGTTCTGGTGCTGGCCGCCAGCTGAACTAGTTGAGGCGCCTTGCTGGGAGGGATGTGTTTCGAGAGCGGATGAACTAGTGGCTAGCATACGAGCTCCGCCACCCCTTGATCTGGCTAAAGGGCAATCCCTGAGTCTGTGTCCGGGTTTTCCACACTCGAAACAAGCTTCTGAGCCAACTAGGCACCTCCCTAGGTGATTCTTGCCACACCTTGCACAGGCTAGAAAGGTGCGCTTTATTTTCATACTACCCTATCCCCTCAAATCTGAAGCCCCGCTTCTCTGATTCCCCCGTGATCTAGATGGTGTACTAGCTGATGAGTGTGTTGGAGCAAAAGACCTGTGATGAGATTGCTGGCGCTGTCCACCCCCCGATCTAGGCTGAGAAATCCCATAATTGTCTGTCAGGCCCTCTTGGCCTCTCTCTGTCTCTGATACACTGTCTGCATCTTCTGGGCATACAACACTATGCGAGGAAAATCTATGTCTCGATGTAGCATGATGATCCCACAGTCTTTATATAGATAGTCCGCCATTCCATGCACAAATCGGCTCACCCGAGCCCTCTGGTCTTCCACTAACTCTTGTGCATACTTTGATAAGCGGGTGAACTCCAGTGCGTACTCCTGAACCAACATGTCACCCTGCTTCAAATTTACAAATCGACCGCCTTTAGTTCCCTCATCTCAAGAGGGAAGAACCGATCCATAAAGGTTGCATGAAACTCTTCCCACTCGATAGGGCCTACTCCAGCTGCCCTATTATCTTTCCACTGTTTAAACCAAATATGCCCAACCCCTTTCAGCTGATAATATTCCAAATCAACGCACTCCCCTTTGTCAAACCCATGACCTGGGTGATCTTTAGAATCTCATCGATGAAATCATGCGGGTCCTCATGTACTTTTGACCCGAGGAACTCTAGCGGGTTCATTCTCAAGAAATCCCTGACTCGAGCCGCTGCTGCATTTTCATCCTTTGGAACATGCACAACTTCCTACTGATTGACCTGAGCGGTCAAGGCCTGCATGAGCCTCTGAATAGCTTCCCAAAACTCAGCATGGGAAACCGGCTTCGGTGTGTTGTTCTCCTAGACTGGTGGGGCTATCTGGTGCCGGTTTTCGTTGCCATCCTTGTGGATATCTCCATTCCCATTCCTCCTACCATTTACTCTGCGGGGAGCCATGAATCTGCAATCGCGAATAGCATGAATTAGAAGGACAGGGAGCCATTTCATCTCACGACATAGATCATGAAAGAAGGGAACATTTACTAAACATCTCATAGCCTCTTTCTCATAAGTGTGGGGCGCTTCACACCCATTAAAAGGACTTTACTCAATGCGGATTTCAGACACCCTAGAAATCTTCAAACCTATGGCTCTGATACCAAGTTTGTCACAACCTGAACGTAGACCCGGATTGTAACACGAAACAAGGAGCCCCAAGAGAATACAAGTCGACATATGGCATGAACATACATCTAACTCAATCTCAATAAAGAGGAATACGTACTATAATTTCATAGCGAAAGCATAAACACAACATAACATGGTAAGCAGAACGTACTACATACACAACAGCTACATACTACATATAGTCTGAAAGCCTCTAACATATCTGATGGGTTGATGGGACAACATCCCCAACTAACCCGGCAAGTCTAGAAAACTGAACATGAAAAGACAACTGATATCAAACTAGTCCTTAGAGAATGAGGACTCACCAAAGAGCTTAATGCTAAACTCCGAGATGAACTACTGATGGTGCTGGGTCTGAAGATCGAAGCTTGTATCATTAAATGATACAACATAGAGTATGCGATCAGTACGTGGAATGTACCGAGTATCCAAGGTAAGTAAAAAAAGACATTTAAAATGATTCAAAAAAGCTCATAAGAAATCATAAGAGTGGAACAACATGCTCATAAAACAAATATCATAAGATAATATAAGGCTCAAGGTTTTCAAATCATTCATAATCCATTCACTACCATAGTCATGAGTGAACTTTACAAATCATCACTTGATAAAAAATAACATAAACATAATATTGCATAAAACATGCGGAACAATGGGAGATTCTTGTAACTGACATACCCCATATGAGCACACATGGAGCCCGACCCATAAATCCCTAGTCGGGAGTGTGTTCGTACCTTTCCAAGGGTAGAAACATGAAGGGCATGATATCACACATGAAAGGCCTACTTGGGAAAAGGGAAAGTCTCAAGAGAGGTCCCACCAAACCCTACGGTGGCACGTAGTTCTGAGATTCAGGGCAAAACCTGGGCCCCGAACCTATTTGGTGTTAAGTACTAATCCCAAAACATATATAGTGCTCATAGGAAAATATACATAAAACTCATGGACTAATTAAATCATGATATTCATAAGAATGCTTTAAAACATGTGAACTAGCCATGAAATAAGGCCCGTGAGTCGGTTATAATCATAAATTCATAATGGGCATTTGGATTATTCCATGTCATAACCCATAAATCATGATGGGTTTATGAACAACAATAGAGGTAAACACCATAACTCGATTCATCATAAAATATGCATAATTAGGCATAATTTAATAGAAATTGAAATAAATAAATTTATAATCGAATTAGTTGAAAAATCTGATCATGATTCATAAAATATGATGAAAAACATAAGAAAAAACCCTATAAGGTTTTTAAACAAAATTTCATGAATTAGGAGAGATTGGACATTGGTGTGAACGAAAACACCCACTCATAACCCCACATACCGTATTATAGTTGATTCTTACACTTTTCTGATTGCCCAAGAAGAATTTGAGAAGAATTGGAAGGGCTAAGGCTTGATCTCTTCTCTAACTCTCTCTAACTTGCATGTGTGGGTTTTGAATAGGTTAGAATGACTTAGCCTATCCTAATAAACTCTGAAAATAACTTAAAACGACATATAATAGGACCTTAGAGCGTAGGAATGATGAAAATACCCTTAATGAAATTCCAGAAATTTTTGCACTGGCCGATACCACGGACGGTCCAATGAGTAGTTCACTAATATAATGACTCGTGGTATCCGTCCGTTAGATCCACTACCCAACTTCACTTCCTCGGGTTCAAACTCACGAATAGACAGGATGAGTCGTCCCTTCAGACAATGAGTCATTAAGTCATCCGTTGTTTCCCCTTTGACAACCGGTACGAAGTCATTCCACGAGCCATACCACGACTCGTTCCTTCTTCCAATGAGTTGTGGTTTCCTTCAATTACATTGACTGGAGATCTTTGTACTCCTTCCCACGACTGCTTACCACGACCTATGGCTCCTCACAACGAGTCATCCCATGATCTATTACTCCCCCCTTAGGCTGAGGACTAGCTCCACCACAAATTCAAGCAAGGACTCATAGTAGCGAACAACGGGTCGTTACTTGACCCGTTACTTACAACTGCCACCCAGTCATACCTCACCACGGGTGCTTACCACAGACCGTTGGTTGGCCGAATGATTCGTTAGTGACCCGTCCTGTGGGATTCTTCCCAGATTCTGCCAACTTCCATTTTTAAATCCTGGGTCTAATCTTAGGCACTTTCGGGGTATTACAATCCTGTCTTGACTTAACTTCAACTACCAACAAGGAATCTGATCCACTCTGTACCACTACTCCTCCCTAAGCTGTATCAACCAACTATACTCCCAATCGAGCTAATATATGGATATCCTTTCCCAGCTCCTTTTTGCCTTCCTCAACACGAGCCATGCTCATGTCATAGACACTATGCTCAGGGCATCAGCCACCACATTGGCTTTGCCCGGGTGTACATCCCGCTCATGTCATATTCCCTAAGTAGCTCCAACAGCCTTCTTTGCCGAAGATTTAATTCTTTATGACTGAACACATACTGAAGGCTCTTGTGATTAGTGAAAACATCCATGTTAATCCCATACAGGTAGTGTCTCCATATTTTCAATGCAAACACCGTCGCCGCCAACTCAGGTCATGAGTCGAATAATTCTTTCATGAACCTTGAGCTGTCTGGAGGCATAGGCTATCACCTTTCCCTACTGCATCAAAACGTAACCGAGTCCAACTCTAGAAGCGTAGCAATACATTATAAATCCATTTGATCCTTCTGACAAGGTCAACACTGGAGCGGTAGTGAGTCTAGTTTTTAACTCCCGGAAACTCTTCTCACACGCATCTGACCACTGAAATTTCACCTTGTTCTAAGTTAGCCTAGTCAGAGGGGATGCTATAGAGGAAAAGCCTTCCATAAAACGTCGGTAGTAACTAGCTAGACCCAAGAAACTTCTTATTTAGATTGGGGAGCTAGGTTTGGGACAATCTTTCACCGCTGCTATCTTTTGAGGATCTACCTAAATACCCTCACCCGAGACAACACGGCCAAGGAAAGTCACATACTTCAACCAGAATTCACATTTGCTGAACTTTATGAACAATTGCGGTCTCTAAGAATCTGAAGCACTATTCTCAGGTGGTTAGAATATTCCTCATTCCTGGAGTGTACCAGAATATCATTGATAAATACAATGACAAACATGTAAGATACTGCTTGAAGACTCTGTTCATCAGGACCATATAGGCTGCAGGGGAATTAGTCAGTCCGAAGGACATAACTACAAATCCGTAGTGACCATATCGAGTTATGAAAGCTGTTTTCAGTATGTCAGATTCTCTGACTCTCAGCTAATGATACCCCAACCTGAGATCTATCTTGGAGAAACAACTGGCTCCCTGAAGCTAATCGAATAAGTAATCAATACTTGATAGGGGATAACTGTTCTTAACTGTGACCTTGTTCAACTGACAGTAATCGATGCACATTCTAAGGGTACCGTCTTTCTTTCGCATGGATAGTACTAGAGCACCCCAGGTAGAGATTTTGGGTCTGATAAAACCCTTATCAAGAAGGTCTTTTAGCTGCTCCTTCAACTCCTTAAGCTCAGCTGGATCCATTCTATAAGGAGGGATGGAGATGGGCTGAGTATTTGGAAGAAGGTCTATACCGAAGTCTATTTCCCGCTCACGGGGGACTCCAGGAAAAAATTCGGGAAACACATCAGGGACCTCGCAGACAACTGGGACTGACTGGATAGTTGGGGTCTCCGAGCTGGAATATTTTACCTAAACTAGATAATAAATGCACCCTTTGGAAATAAGCTTTCTTGCCTTAAGGTAGGAAATAAACCGACCTTAGCCATTGAACTACTGCCCGTCCACTCTAAAGTTGGCTCATTCGGGAATTGAAACCTGAAGACCCTAGTTCTGTAGTCGACTGAGTCATAATTGGAGTGTAACCAATCCATGCCAAGAATTAGGTCAAAGTCAACCATGTCTAACTCTACCAGATCAACTCGAATGACCTTATTGAAGAATGAGATTGGGCAGTTTCTATACACCCAGATGGCTTTAATTGACTCGCCAACTGGGGTGAGACTGAAAATTGTTCTGAGAGGACCTCTGGACTATTATCAAACTAGGCTGCTACGTAGGGAGTCATGAAAAAAAGTATGGCTCCTGGATCTAGTAGGGGATAGACGTCTAGATGAAAAAGGTGTAACATACCGGTGAGCTCTCATGATCCTGACGAGAGGAAAAAGCATAAAAACAATATTGGAACTGGCCGCCATCCGTACATGAGGTGTTGGCCTGCTGGAGCTACTAAAGTAGTGGATTGTGATCTTCCCCGTCTTGCTGACGGGCATTCTCTAAGCCGATGACTAACCTGTCCGTACCCAAAATAGCCTTGTCGACCCTAAAGACACTCCCCTGGATGGTTTTTTCCACACTTAGGGCAAGATGGGTAGTTGTAGCGGTTGCTGGCGCCATGAATCTGGAATTGTGAGCCAAATGCTCCACCCTTCCGATCCTTAGTGGATCGGAAAGTCGGGGCACTAGCTGAAGTGGGTGCTGGAGCCCACTGTTGTTGCTGCTACCAACACTTCTCTGATGGCCATAATCTGACTGGCCGGTTCTTGCCCATTTGTTCTCCTGCTCCAAATCTTTTAATTTTTCTACCTCAATTTGCTGGGCATGAACTATGAGGATGGAGAGGCCAATGTCTTTGATAAGCATCATAGTCCTGCACTCCTTGAGGACCAAGTTCAACACTCCATTCACAAATTTCAGCATACGAGTCCTTGGCTCGGCTACCTTCTCTGGAGCAAATTTAGACAACCTGGTGAACTCCAGTGCATATTCTTCTACTGTCATGTTGCCCTGCTTCAGGTACATGAATTCTGCCACCTTAGCCTCCTTGAGCTCCTAGGGAAAGAATCTGTCTAGAAAGGCTGTAGTGAACTCCTCTTATTCCACCGGTCCTGCTCTCGCCGGTCTACCCTCCTTCAACTATTCGTACTAGATCGGGCTACCCCTTTAAACTGGTAGGCAGCCAAGTCAGCTCTCTTCGAGGATCTGACACCCATGATTCGGGTGGTCTTTCGAATATCATCCACAAACTCCTATGGGTCCTCTCCCACCTTAGATCCGTGGAAAACTGGAGGGTTCATCCTAGTAATGTCCCGAACTCGAGCAGTTGTTGTGGACCCATTATTATTGATCGAAACCACCTATGGTTAACCTGATTGGTAACTATATGTGAGAGTAGCTGGATAACCGCCCTGAACTCTATAGAGGACACTGGATCTCCTAAGGGGCTGCTAGAGATGGTAGGGCAGGTCGGTGGGCGTTACTAGCCCTTCTTCTGTTACCACGTCGGTATGATTCACTGAAATGAAACAGATCACGATTTAGGAGAATGATTCTGGAACTGAATTTCAATGCATGATAAAGAGTATGAACAAAAGGGAATTTTCCTATAACATCTCGTAGCCTCCCCGTCATAAGTGTGGCGCACTTCACACCCATGAAAAGGACTCTACTCGATGCGACTTTCAGAAATATGAGGATACTTTAAACCTAAGGCTCTGATACCAAGTTTGTCACGCCCCGAGTCTACACCCTAGACGGGACACGGTACTTGGAGTCATAAGTAACCCCAAGTCAACACATGGTCTATCATAACACTGCCATTCTGAGTTAATATATATAGCGGACGCTTTACAGTAAGAATACAAAAAAATTATGAAAATAAAGCTGAATCATAAAGTTTAAAAACAACTGAATCAAATCTAAAGGTCTCAAACTATGTCTGTGTCTGAAAGCCAACTACAATTGAAGAGGTGCTGGGATAGGTCCCCAGCTAACTCTAAATCTAAATAAAAGTAATATATCTGAATGAAATATGTCTCATCCTTGAAAAATGAGGATTCACCAATGATGCAGCTAGAATCTTCTGAAAACGATCTGCTAACGAGGCTGAGACTGAGATCCTGCAGTTGTATCATAAAATGATACAACATAAAAGGTATGCATCGGTACTTTTAATGAACTAAATAAGTGAGAGAAACCATACACAAGGAATAAAATAACTGAACTGAAAAGACATGCACGACCAACTGAATGCTGAAACTGAATAACTGTATGAAATTGAGATGGTCTAAATGACCCTGTCTGATGGTTAAGGACCTGCCCTAAATCTGAGATAATAATCTGAAATATTGTACTGAATTGACTAGTGGGAGAGTCTATAATTGACATATAACCACGAGATGTAGACATGGAGTCCGATGTATACACCCCATTTGTAGGACCCAATATACCTTGCCAGGGTATAAAGGCATGAACTGAGTGGTTACGGGTCTGGGCCATGAGGCACATAAATATAACCTACGGTGGCAATGTAGTTCTGGGAACCTTGGTGTGTTGGAACCCCTGTCCGCTCGGTGTTAAGTCCTACTCCCACTTGAAAGTCCTAGACTGACTACTAAACTGACAACTCGAAACTGGGGCCCAAGACTTCAACTGAGTCAGGGATACTGTCTTAGAGTACCCTGAAAGTTTTATTGGACCATATTTTGTAACTCTGTTCTAAGAATGGTCAGAGTTGCTTATCTGTAAGCATCGTAACAGTCTAAAGAACAAATTGTAATTTGAAGCTGGGGTCCTAAGGCTGGTCAGAGCTTCTTATTTGAAAGTGTAATGACCGCCTAAAGAACCACTAAAATTTGATATTGAGTCTAATAATAATAACTGGGAGGTATCACGGATATGTCAAGGATTAACTATAGTCAAACCGATCAGCTTACATTTCTAACTAACACTGAGTATTCTAACATTCTGACTGAAACTGAACTGACATACATCTGACTGAGATTTCAATCCAAACTAACAGTATGGGAACCCCCAACACTGATAGAATCAAGCAATTTCGATAATTAATCAATTATGCAAGATTCGAGTTTTTCGCATGCCAGAATCCATTTTACAGGGACAAGCATCAATATAGTCACAAACTGGTGCAAAAATATCTACACTTAACATAAGTAATATTCCACATTAATTAAACGAAGTCTAACATATAATTTCTTCACATTCAAAAGTTTCAGGGCTAAGACTGATAAAGAAGATATAGATGATTTTTGGGGACAGAAGGGAATAACTATTCCCTTGTTGAATTCTCATATACCTGGTGATGAAAATCCCTGAGAGAATTGCTTGAAAAATCTGAGGAGGATCGATTTCCCTACCTTCTGCTTGGAGCCTTTCTTAGAGAAACTTTACATTCTAACTGATGAAGGCATGAGAAATGTGAGAAATCGTGCGTTATCCTCCTCTAAAACCCCTGATTAAAACCCAAAACGATGTAGTTTAGGGACTAAGTAGGTGGAAAATTACAAAAATAACCCTAAAAATTAAATCTTAAAATTGGTCGAAAGGGTCCCAACGGGTCACTCAATGAGTCGTTTGTTGTGACCACGACTCTTTGGGCCTTTTGTTGGTCCCACTGCTTGGGACTAGGTAGCATTGGATCTAGAAACACGGGTCACCATGAATCATTGGATGAACCAACAGGTCATTGGTTCCTCCCGTGGCCACTGGTCAAGGAAAACTGGTAAGCTTGACAACGGGTAACACAACGATTCATTGGTTGAACCAACGGGTCATTGTGTCTAGTTGTCACCTTTACTGGCTGAATTTTGAAAATTCCCAAAGTTGACACGACGGGTGGTGACCATGACTTGTTGTGGGATAAAACGAGTCATTGTTCCCATTCGTCACCTCTGGAAGGGATTTCTAGGGTTCACACGCAACGACTCACACAACAGGTCTTTGTTTCTGACAAGGACTCATTGGTTGAGTCGTGGGGTCCTGGAAGGATTTCTACACTACGAAAACAACAACTGACAGGATGACTCACGGTTCGTCACCACAGTTCGTACCTTTTCTCATTAGTTCCCTAGAAACCAAAATTCTGCTGACCACGACTGATACAACAGTCATTGGAGCGGGCCATGACTCATTTTCTCAGTCGTTCTGAGGCATTTTTTTTTGGATTTTCTCCTGAATTTTCTTGAAATGTCTGTGTCTAGTCTAGAACAATTTTTGGGTGTTATAGTATCTCCCCCTTGGGATCATTCTTCCTTGAATGAAGACTGAAACTGCAGGAAAACTAGGAAAAGAGCTGAGATTTCTAGACTGAGACTATGAGCTAGTTTCTGAAGGAGTAACTTGCTATGAACTAACTTAACCGTACTAACAGAGTTGATGCAACTAGAATGCACATAAAAAATCTAAATAAAGTTGATGAGTACGTAATTGAACAGAGTATTGAGGAGGGATTTAGTACTAGATGTCGGAGTTGAACTGGAAGGGAATAAGTGTGGGTATCTAGCCATGATATCTGCGTTGGCTTCCCATGTAGTTCCTTCTACATGCTAATTTCTCCACAAGAGTTTGACTGAAACTACTTCCTTGTTCCGAAGCTTACGAACCTGACGGTCAAGGATTTCAAGTGGGACCTCTTCGTAAGAGAAACTACATTTCACTACTAAAGTTGGATCACCAATGCACTTCTTCAATAGAAACACATGGAATATTGGGTGCACAGATGCCAATTCTGAAGCTAATTCCATAATTCCATCTCATAGGCTGCCTTGCGAATTCATTTCAGAATTCTGTAGGGTCCTACATATCTCGGACTGAGTTTTCCTTTCTTCCCAAATCTCATCACTTCTTTCATGGGTGAAATTTCTAGATAAAACCAGTCATCCACTGCAAACTCCAATTCTCTTCTCCTCACATCTGCATAAGATTTCTGACAGCTCTGAGCTGTTTTCAATCTTTCTCGGATGAGATGTACTTTTCGCATAGCTTCATGCACTGAGTCTATTCTGATTAGAGTAGCTTTACCAACCTCAAACCACCCGATAGGAGATCTGTACCTCCTACCATACAATGCCTCAAACAAGGCCATCTGGATACTGGAGTGGTAGCTGTTTGTCACGCCCCGCCTTGGGAGGTATGACAAGCACCTGGTGCCCTAGTAGGACCTGGACTGCTAACTGGTGAGCCTAAGCACAACTAGTGCCTAGCTAGCCCTATTCCTGATTTCTGGAAACAATGGGCTATATAACGGCTGTAAACACAGCCTCCGGCCGACTGGGCCTATAGCCACCTGCATATGTAATAACAGCTAAC
>JACEIK010017851.1:0-11565 GCA_018107945.1 Datura stramonium | reverse complement strand
TCATAATTTAAATTACCTTATTATCTATTTATTAAATTATTTAAAGTGTAGTATATTTATTAATTTAATAGCAGCTAAAATCCAATTTCATCCAATTAATTTTAAATCTGGCCACTTTCTATTCAATTTATGCCAATTTTAGCCACTTTTGATCAATTTTGACTATTATTTAAATTCAAACATAGCCTAAATCAATTCCAACCCAATAACCCATCCGGGTGACCCGTTTAACCTATAAACCGACCCATTTACCCCAGAATTAATCTCGACCCTCCATCTCATTTAATCCAACGGTTTTAAATAAAAATCCATTTTCTTTCCTATTTCTATTACCCAAACCCCCAAAACCCTAACTTTTCCCCATTCTTCCACCTTTTCCTCTCAGCCGCACAGCCGCCAAACCTCCCTCGTCCTCTCCGGCGAGCGCAGCCCTCGCCTCTTCCCCTCTCTCTCTCTCTCTTTTCCTCCTCTCCGACCACCACCTAAATCATCCACTACTGGCTGAAAAACGCCAAAGCCACCGGCGAAACTCCATCGCCACACCAACAGCCCGTCGGCCACCACCATACCCTCCATTAACGCCGAGCAAAAACCAGATCTTCCCCTCTTTTCTTCTCCGCTTCCACCCAGCTGAAACCAACAGAGCAGTCACACCCTTTCTCCCCTCTCTACCGTCTCCCTCTTCTCCCCCTCACCGGCCTCTTCTTCTTCGTCTTCTCCGACGAATCTCGCTGCCACCGCGAAAATTCAGCCCCACAACATCCCGTGAACCACCTAACCTAGCCACCAGACCTCTCTCTGTACCTCTCCTCTCGCTCCTCATATTATTCCTCTCTGCCGGCAAAACTCCAACCACATCGGCATCCCATCTCGCACCACCACTACACCGAACACCATCGCCTCCCCTCTTCGTTAGCTTCTTGGAGATCTGATTTACCTCACCGCACATATTATCGAGTAAGTACCAGATTTCTCCATCAGCCGGTAGTCAATTTCGGTAACGGAGTTTAATTCATGAATTTGGATTTCATTTCTTGATACCTTGTCTGAATAAAGGAAACAATATACCAATATCCTTTGTATACTTCATGTAGATCCATATCTCTATGTTTGTTGGACACTGCATTTCTTGCTTAATTGGTGAATTTTCTGCCGACCTTTATGAATTATTGATGCGGAATTATCTTTGTGATGCAAGTCCATAAGGTCGTAAAGAAAACAATTAGTTATAATTTTGTACTTACACATAGTAAGAGTATGGAGTAATGTCAATTGTTTTCTGAATGACTTACCCTCCCCATCATATGTTCCTTGTAATAGAATGAACAAATTGGGTCACTATCTCTCAATTGATATAATCTCCAATCCTATATCATAAAAGCTCGCCGACATTCTTTGTCTGATTATTCAATATGAGTATAGCTTTAAGKTTGGTTTATTGAAAGTGAYCATYTATGCTAATTAATTTAATATTACTGRTTCTATTTRTTCTTTGTAAATTATCACCAAYTTKTKATTAGAAATTGAGGATTGAGGAGTTCTKRTATACCACTARTAGWAATATTTGATTGACCCRGATAATTTRTTTGGATTAAGAAACTGCTSAAGTTCTACATTTTGAATTGATTYTTGTTTGAAATTAATTGAAGTCATCCCYTACAGTATCACTATGGAACCCACATTAGAGTAATTTAGTACTCACTATATATGGTAAATTCCCTTCGTTTGATTTATTTGCATGCTCTAATTAATTTAATTCTATTATTTTTATTGATTGGCTTTAATTACCGTGCATTATTTTATATTTCATCTCTCTTGTATGGTCAACACAGTTGTGTTATGAATTATGGTAATTTATTTTTTATTTTTTTAAAATTATTCGTGACAGCTAGTTCATTTGTTCTCTGAATGTTTTTTTTTAATTATGGTAAATAAACTTTTATTGATAAGTCCTTATTTCTGGTTTTCCTCAAATAAGAAAAATAACGTCTTGATTTATTTATTACAAATTGCTTTCCTACTTTAATTGAGCTAACGGAGTTTTGATTTGATTTACCATTATTTGATTATTTATTTATAGTAATTATAGTTTTGGCTTTTAAGGAAAATAGTGATTGATGATTCTTCTCCTTAACTGATGCAATTTTTGTCTGTTTATGGGAATGTTTTGTCTATTGTTTAAAGGAAAAGATCCTTTTAATTGATTAGCTGACTGTTTATTTCCTTTAATCCCTCTTTCTCCAACTATAAAAAACCTCTTTTTCTTTTGATGAGGGGGAGACGGTCAGAGAGAAGAATTTATTTTTTTACAAATATTGCTCTGCTCCTTAAAAAATTCTTTATCCTTCTTCCCACCTCAATACGAGCACTGCTCGGAATCCTCGAGATTCTCGTGATCTTGACGTGTTGAGTGTGGGTAACATCGTGGTACCCGTTACATTTGATTTTCTTTTGCTTTTGTCATTTACCGAGAGTCGTCGGGACGAAAGGAGGCTACCGGAATTATTCTAATGTTATTTATTTTAATGTGCCGTAGTTATTCATTCTATTTTATTTTGGTAATATTTGTAATAAAACTCTCATAATAGTGGAAAGGGGCTTATGGGGGGGTGAGGATGTTATATTTATTTACTGCTTTCTTAACCGTTAATTTCATCTAGAAAGCATGCCTATAGGATTAACAAACACATAGAAATCATGCCTATAGGTCTTAAATAATTCAATTTAAAGTGTGTTTTTTATGTTTAATATTTTAGTAATCTTTTCCTCAAGAAAAATACAAGTCATTTATTCTATTAGAAATCATGTCTATAAGATTAACGCGGACATAGATATTTTTATAGGAATCATGCCCATAGGTTTTAATACAATAATATAATTAGTTTACTAGAAATCATGACTATAGGGTTTAATTCGGAAGCATGTTTAATTACTTATTTGCTTTAATGGAGGCTTATGTGAAACCCTTTGGTGCTAATATTTACTATTTGCTAATTGTTTGACGATTAATCACCTTTAATAGCAGCCTAAGAATTCTAGAACCCAAACTCCAAAATAGTAGTCCAATCGCCTCTTGGGCATTAGGATTGGGATGGGTAGGCACCCATTAGGGCGTTAGTCTTCTCTACTTAGATCGTTTAGGCTTAACAATAATTCAATTAATTAGGCGGGTAGTGGGAAATGATAGTTTGTGCCCGCTGAATAATATGAGCAACCTAAACAGGTTGCGAAATATTATTTTAGTCTCACGGGGTGATCCCGTTAGGTTAAAATAACCCCTCTTTGTGGCAGAACTATGTTTTACCTGATTCCCTCTTGGGATACGTAGGCGCCTCTTTGAGGTTCGGTCCAATCTTTTAAATTTTTATTTATTGGTTTTTGTTATTGTTTCTTCCTAATTTATCATTTTATTTATTATTGTTTGCCTTATTTTGTCAATCCTTATATGCATAAATTGGTAAATTTATTGTTACGATCTTTTTCCTTTTTATCACTTAGTTTATTTAAGTTGTTTCTACTACTGAAGATAAAAATTTGACCTTTATTTGCTCATTTAGTAAATTCCCTACATAATAATGAATCCGGAAGGGACCCACATTTGTGGACCTCGAAAGGTGCCTAACACCTTCCTTTCCAGGTGATTTGAACCCTTACCCCACTCTGGTGACCTAGGCTAGTATAACAGACCCTTAGGTTAGTATGATGTCCTAACGCACCTCAAATCGTTAGGTGACGACTCTTCTCATTCAATAACCCTTAAGAGTTGTCACATGTTGTATCCCGCTTTTCACGAGGAAAATGGGGCGCGACAGCATGGCGACTCCGCTGGGGATATTTAGGTTCTAACCAATACGTATTCACGCTTATGTGGGATTTTATTTGCTTATTTGTGTTTTTCATTTTTTTAGTATTTATTTCCTTCTTTTTTTTTACTAGTTAAATTAAATTTGTTATTATTTCTAACTGTTAACTGTTATTTTGTTTTTCTATACCTTGAAAATTCACACTCACACACTTGATAACGGTTGCGTGGTTTCACGGTCGTTCACTGTTAATACCCTTGTCGAGGAATGTCTCGTGATTTGGTCGATCAGCGGTGCGTCGACGGTCATGAGCTTTCTCACTCTCAAGTTGTCCGTTTGAGGGAACCGTGTCTTTTAAACCCCTCATTATGCCTGTTTATTTGTCTTGTACTTGTTTATTTCTCCTTATTTGCTAACATATTTAGATCATTTTTTCCTTACGTGCTTAATCCCTTTCCTTATTCTCCTTATTTGGTGTCATATTTAAATTATTTTTCTTGATTTCTTTCCTTGAGGCAAAGATTAATGATTTTCTTTGTCTTAATATTTCATTCTCACTCCCTTATTCACTATTATTCGATATTTTTAATTGTGTATTATTTGCTTGCTAATTGTTACTATTTCTATAACTGTCATTCCATTCATACTTCCCCCACTTGGGAACTTCTCATTATCACACACTGTACATGCGAGTTGTGCTTTGCACTTCTCCAAAATTCCTTTAAAAAAAATCTTTCAGTCTGTTTCCATCCTACTCTTAGAAATCTATGCATGCATTATCCCTAAGAGGTCTCAATATCCTTTGTATCTTGAGATCATTAGTTTGACTTTGCCAGCAGTCGTGGTCAAGGGGTGACCACGGGTGGATATCACTAGCTGTGAAGTCACTTCATGACCCGTGAGGTTAGTCGTGGTCAGGAGGAAGAC
The DNA here is from genome assembly GCA_018107945.1 of Datura stramonium. NCBI lineage: Eukaryota > Viridiplantae > Streptophyta > Magnoliopsida > Solanales > Solanaceae > Datura > Datura stramonium. The sequence goes on along the minus strand of JACEIK010017851.1, from coordinate 6,835 downwards.
TTGGAGGTTGATTTTTCTAGCAAAGATCATGAGTGGGAAGTCACAAGTCATCCCCTACCCCACGACTCGTGAATTCCCTCGTGGTGATTGGCAGAGTCCATTTTTCTACAAATTTATTAAGGGTTTTTTCGTAACTCCTAAGCTCCTAAGTCCTAAACTATGTCGTTTTAAGATATATTAGGAGGTTTTTAAGAGTACTTAGCCTATCCTAAGTCATTCTCTCCCATGTATGCAAGATTAGAGGGTTCTATTAAAGATCAAGCTGTAGAATTCTCCTAGTTCTTCCCCAAATCTCTTGGGCTTTTAAAGAAGGGTGTAGAATCAGATTTCCCAAGTATGTGGGGTCATGAATGAGAGTTTTCCTTCACTCTCATGCCCAGATCCTATCTCAAGCTCATGAATTCAAGTGTATGATTCTATGGGGTCTTAACCTAATTTATGAAATTCTCTATGTTTGATTCATAGGCCAATCCCCCTTATGTTTCAAATGATGTTTTAAGATTCATGAGTCATTTTTATGTGAAAATTGATTATAAATTCATGATTTCAAGTTCTAGAAGGATTATGCTCAATCATGCAAGTTTCATTAAAAATTAAGTTTATGATCTATGTTTTCTAGTATGATGAGATGTCTAGCATGAAAGAATATTCATGATTTATCCATATATAAATCCATGATTTTTAGTATCAAATCTATTTTAAATATGTTAAACTTTTGGGCAAGCCTACATGATTCAAGTATGTTTTCATGATTTAGCTCAGTTTTATGATATTAGCTTATCATATGGCTTTGGAGTTGATACTCCCACTTTTAGCTTGTGGTATGTTTTGAGCTAAGGCTCCCATATTCAAATTTTAGACTATGCATGTTATTACATTATCAGCTTCGTTGAAAATAATGGATTTAGATTCATTGAAAAACGATGAAAAGAAATTGCATGTTTTTGGGAGCAATTTCTAGCCCCAAGTAGGCTAGGGGTTCAGGAAAACCCCGAGTCTTAGAATGTCGTGCCAATGAAGGATTTATTTTGTTACTTTGGGATCTCCCTCGTGAGCTTTCCCTACCCCGAATGGGCCTTCAGATTGATATCGATATCATGGTAGCACCCTTAACCCTAGCAAGGCTTTGGACAGCTTTGCCCACTTGAGTGTATTAGTTGGGATCACATAAGCTCTATCATGATACTGTCGGTTATAAGGCAAGTCTCCCATTATTCTTCATGATTTTAGTTATGCATGTTCATCGGTTATGATAATATGTTTTTCAGTAGGTTTGACCCAATAATCAGCTTATTAGTTTTACTCATGAATATTAGTTTTAGCTTTGGGTCATTCGACTCAGTTATGAGATTTAGCTTATGTCTATTCATGTGTTCAGATTTCAGCATGTAGTCCTTAATTTAAGAATCTTATATTGATATGATTTATGTTATGCATGTTTCCAGTTTATGCTTACTTATCCTATTTTACTTATCTTGCATACTTAGTACATTCCAAGTATTGACCATATACTCTATGATGTATCGTTTAATGATACAGACTCAAACGTTCAGATTCAGTCTCGCCGCTAGCCAGTTTCAGATTTCAGTCCAAATGTCTTGTTGGTGAGTCCTCATCCTTCGAGGACCTTTAGATAGTTGAGTTATCATCATTTTCAGTTTCATATTTCTAGTGAGCTAGTTGGGGTGTTGTCCCATCAACTCGTCAATATGTTAGAGGCTTATCAGACATAGTTTATATATTCAATATCGGATTCAGTGTTTGAGATTTTTCGTTGTTTAAATGTTCTAATGTTTAGACTTCTGCTATTTCACAATATAGATTTCCATTTTGTGTATGTTGAAATCATGTCATGAGTCAACTTGGAGCCATTTATGGTTTTAGGTTTCGTGTCTAGATTCGGGCCTATGTCTGGGTCCTAACAACAATCAATTCATTAACTTATCACATTCCATGTACACATGAATCCTCAACAATCAATTCGTCAATCTGTCACATTGGATATATACATAAATCCACAACAATCAAGTTATCAACTTGTCACATGGGATATACACATGAATCCTTGACGATCAAGTCATCAACTTATCACATCGGATATACACGTGAATCCTCAACAATCAATTCATCAACTTATCACATTTGATATACACGTGAATCCTTATAGTTTAAACCAAACCACGCTCTTTATCTCTCCACCAGTATCATATTGTCAATGATGTGCCAGACACACGCCTCCATCACATCATCCTACACACTCACACGAAATATCATTGTACACACATGCCAAAGGGTCGTATTTCTTTCCTTCCAATCATGACCTGCAGGGGACTCTAAAAATTTATATACTGTACCAACGTGGTACCCTCTCCTATTCATCTGCTCGTCTTAATGATCTACTTGGACATGATCCACTCAATCATGTTCGCTCGCTCGGATGCTCCCCTCGGGCATGAGCCACTCATCTCAAGATAAAACATGTTATCCACTTTCATTCTCATAATCGGTATGTTATCACTAGATCAATTAGTATGACTTTTCAGAAGCATCATGTTACCCTCATCAACTTAGTTATATTTATCAATATTCAACCACTAACATGGAAATTTTGAAAGAACACGTATAACATCTCAATGCACCCAAATTTCACAACAACATTATTAACAACCATCATCTCAAGTTCACTTTCACAAACATAATTAACACATTATACTACTAACATCAATTAGTGTCCGAAGACCAACTAAGCATGTTTACATTCCACACATATAAACATCATTATATAAAGTCAAACTCCTTACAAAAATCATAAACCTACCTCGATTGCCGAAAGGGAGAATTTTGATATTTCGCAGGAGCTTTGCTTTTTCGTAAAGCCTCTGAACGTTCAAAATCTAACACAAGTAAAGCAAATCACATTTAATCATCTAGCACTTCATTTGGGCCTAGAATTTCAATTCTACCCCCATCCTACCAATGTCATAATCAAATTCGACATTTCAAGGGTTAATTTATTACGTTCTATCCCCTTATAGGTTATTTCCACTTATTTTCAGAAACTCTTACTCCAAAATCCCTTTCTAATCAGTTCTAATACATAAATACTCTATTTTTATCAATTTTCCAGTCTCAAACCATGGTGATCTAGGCTTTCTATAGCCACAATCCTCCTAGAAAGTGTGAATTATCCACTTTTGGGCGTAGGAATCAACACTCAACCCTTCTCTTTCCATTCCCCTTGGTTTACCTAACTTAGGGTTTCTATCTCAAAGAACACCATCTAAGACCACCCATTGATTCTAGGGTGTTAGAGAATCGAAAGGGGAAAAATCTAGTGAAGAATCTTACTTTGGGATGAATAATCTCCTCAACCTCTGAAAATTGCCCTCACCTTTCTTAAAAGTCATGCTTAGAGTTATGGGTGAAAAACCCTAAGATACTAACTTAAACTGTCACACTGCCTCCCTTCATTTGCTGTAGCAATCGTATTTTGGCTGCAACGGACTTGCTATGATGGTCAGGACCCTGCCACGATAGACCCAACGGCTAGTCCTTCTTCCGACTACGGTGGACCTCAGAACGTCATGACGGTCTCGCTGCAGCAACACTCCTGCCGCTGAAGCAGTCCCCATTAACCAGTATCTTGAAATTTTTCTGCACCTTTTTCATTTCTCAAACCCAATTCTATACAAATCTCCCGATATTTTCCATCGTGCACCTAGGCGAAAAAATAGGGTGTCTAGACTTACTTTTCGCATAACGATATACGGGTCATTACAACATTGATACAGTTTTATTTTATATAATCATTATTATTTTTTCTTTAATTCAAATCACATTTTTTACTGTATTCGTGACATTATATATATACACACACAAAAAAAAATTCATGTTTATACATTAAAAGAAAGGGAGGAATCATTTTGCAATTTCTGTTTAGTCATTAAAAAAGTGAAAAAGAATCTTCTTACAAATGTTTAGTCATTAAGTAAAATGGGAAGGATTATATTATAATTTTTATTTACATGGAGGTGTTTTTTTCATTATAAATAGGAAGGGGGCCTTTCATATTTTACCACCACTTGGTACTATCTCACATTCATTTCTTTTCCTCTTTATACTCTTCATATTTTTCTTTTAATTTTTTTAAAGACTATCAAAATATTTTTCCTCTCTATATTTTTTTAACATTGTCTTTGTTCTTTTATTATATGCATTGTCGTTATATTATTTATACATTTGTCTATAATTTGTTAATGAATTTTATTTAATTATACTTTTTCCTTATATTTGTTCATGCATCAATTTTTACATTTATTCATGCATTTATATTTCTATTTATTTATATATTTATCTTTATATTTATTCATACAATTATTTTACATTTATTCATGCATTTTATTTATTCATGTGTTGTCTTTATATTTATTCGTGCATTTGTCTTTACATTTATTCATACATTTGTTTTCACATTTATTCATGCATTTATTTTTGCATTTAACTATGCATTTGTCTTTATATTTATTTATGCATTTTATTTACATTTTATTTATACATTGTCGTTATTTTTTTATGCATGTTGTTTCTATGTTTTTTTAAACTTTTTTCTCTACATTATTTTTGCACTTGAAAGCATTTTATTTTACTTTTTGTCAATGTCATCACGCAACATACCTATTTTATTTGTTATATATTTAATGTTGGGCATATTCTTATACTCATTTGTCATGTTTTTACCCATATTTTCCTTGTTTTGAGATCATGATTCTTATGAAATGTATGAATTCATATTTATGTGTGTCTAGTGAGCTAACGAGTGTTTTTACATGTTTTAACCAGGTAACCAAGGAAAAAGGACTCAAAAATGATCCAAGGTATGAAGGAAGAAAAGTTCCCAAAAATTGGCCTGGTGAGATAGCTAGAGTAGTGCGCCAAACCCCTAACTATAGAGAAAATTATGCTCAAATTGGTGTGTTGGGTGGCGTGGCGCAGCGCGCCAGGACCTTAACTTCAGAAAATTTGACTAACATCTAGGTGCGTTGGCTGGTGCGGCGCGCTAGAGGGAAAACTTCAGAAGAATTTTAAGCCAAATTTCTGGTGCAGTGGATGGTGCGGCGAGCCAGGTGCATTCCGAGATAGATTTTCAAGTTTAAAAGCTGCACTTCTCAAGGGTAAAAGAGTCATTGGATTCCATGCTTATTAATATAACATCTAGGGCATTTTGTTAGCTATCATTCATTATATTGATCACTTTGTACGCAGTTGTTGGAGGAAAAGACAAGTTCATTTTCTAGGTTTCTTCTTTAACTTATGCTTTTTATTTGAATGATGAATTCTTTAGTTTTTCGCTTGAACATGAGTGGGTAAAATCTTGTTCTAGAGCTTTAGCCATAGCACATCCTTGAAGTTTAAAAGTTTGTTTATGCTAGTTCATAATTCTTCGTTAAAGGTTGTTTATATTTGCTTATTTTCATTGCTTATTCATTAGCTTGATCACCTCACGAATATAATCTGTTAGCTTTTGGTTGAACTCAAGAGAGAGAACCAAAAAGGTTAAAAGTAAGTGTAGAATAGGTTTCAATGACTTTTTTCGAATGGGTTCAAGATAGATTTCGTTGTCGAGGATAGGAATATACCCTTCAACTCTATTCAGTTGAATACAAGTAACCATAACCGTCATCTCATGCTTTTCCTGCGATCATAGGGATATCGATGTTAGGGTTCATAAGATAGTTCTTGGATGTTTGGGAGAATGACAAGAAATGGGATAGTAACTTGCAACTAGCAACCTTTGGAGGAATTAGTCTAGCATATTCAAGTCTTAAAACTCAACCTGAAGCGAAAGTGCCATTACTCTATATTCTATCATCATTTGAATTATAAGATTTGTGAAACAGCGTTCAATTTATTAGTTAATTTACTTTTCAAGTTTTAGTAGTATAATTTCCAAACCATTCCCCATTTTTATCTGTATTTATTAGAATAGTGAAATAAAGTGTTAACCTTGAGCAATTAATCTAACAAGTCTCTGAGGGATCGATAATTGGGACTTCACTGTCCTATAGTATGTGACGACCACTGTGCTTGTGTGCGCATGGGCAACATTAATATTATATATTTTTCAGATGTTCTATTGGCTACATATACTCTTTACTTGTTATCAATAATTTTGATCACTTTATCTTAATATTATTTTTTGATTTATGTTGAACCTTAGATTTTAAAAATATTTTAACTTATTTTTTCGGTCCTGATGATCTTTCGTCGTAATCATATTATCACTTGAGTTCTATCCACAACAAATGTAGATTGACATTGATTATCGCTTTAAGATTCTTTTTAGGGCTTCAACTATTTATATTTGTTGTTCATGCTTTTTTATTTTTGATAAAATTATAAATTATTGATGTGTTACTGCTTACATAACCATTGCATTTCACTTCTCTCACTCTTGGAAAATTTTCACTATCACACGTTGTCACGACCCGAACATAGGCCCGTATTGAGACACGGAAAAAAGAACCTCGAGAGGCTGCAAGTAAACCCATGGCATGAACATGACATCTAAACTCGACATAATGATGCGGAAGTCTAACATATATATAACATAGCGAAAATCTAAAAATCCGATAACATCGAATATTTGAATACATAACAGCAATCTGGAACTGAAAACATACTATGTTTAATAAGTCTCTACATATTTATGAGTTGATTGGAAAAGACCCCAACTAACTCACTAAGATTGAAATTGAAAATACTAAACATAAACTGATAGAAGGGTCCTCAAAGGATGAGGACTCACTGACTCTAGTTGAGGAATGCAACTCTGAAG
>JACEIK010017850.1:0-11566 GCA_018107945.1 Datura stramonium | reverse complement strand
AATCATCAAAAACCTACAAAACAACGGCTAATCATGTTGGTTAGTATAAAATCACACTTTCCTACAATTTACATGAGAATATACACACATTGTTGGATAATCAAGGCAAAAGCGATGCATTTGAGTATCGATTTGGCATATAAATATACCCCTGATCGGTATTGGATGTGCTAATTTTCATTTAGCTAATAAGCCCGTGGAGAATGAGGTTCCATAAATAGTACTTACTGATACTATATTTGAAGCAGTTGTTCGAATTTCTTATGATATGCATCTAAAATAGCTTCTTGCTAATCATAAAAAGAGGGGGATGAATGTTGGTAACGTCAAAAATAACTCTCCTATTAGGGAGGTGGCTAAGTTCGTCGAAAAATAAATACCCAACAAGAATCGGGGTCGAATCCCACAAAAATTGGGGCTAGGTTCACCAAATGTTGTAAATTATTTCACACAAGCATGCATCATGTCTAAACATAAAGTAAAATTTTGAGGAAGAGGTGAGAGCAAGTATCAATTTAAAATATAAAATCAAAGTAGGGAAAATGATTATTGCTAGCAAGAAGAGATATTAAGGGTGTGCATTTGATGGGGCATCAACTTGGTAGGTATTAATTAAGAGCCTTAGATAATTAGTGCATTGATAGCCTTGTCTTTGGGTTACACTTTAAGTTTCTCAACCAAAAGAGTGTGTCTACTTTGGATTTTTGCAAACCCCAAAGCTAAAATCTACTAAACAACCAAACAATGCTTGAGGAATAGTATAGACTATTTCTAGCTCTAATCATTTAATGGAATTTGAATTGGGTGTAGACTATCTCTAGCTCCAATCATAGATCCAAAACTCCTTTCCTCACTATTAAAGTCTTAGCCAACTTCATTTTCTTTTTACAAGCATAAGCAGATTTAGAGAGCTCAATTAATGGTTGCAACCATTAGTTATCCAATTATAACTTGAAGTAATCAATAGACCCATGCAATATAATCTAAGATCAATTAGTTAATACTCACTTAGATCTAAACATCCATCATCTACACACACCCCTAGAAGGGAAATTAGCAACTCATAATTAAAGGAAGGGAAATTATACCAACAGAGAATTTCTGAAAACCCATTATATTGAGTAATTAATATCGCCTGCAGCTAGAATTTGCAACAATGGTGTTTTTGCCAAAGAAGATGATGAAGAAAGTATATACTTGTACTATATCTATCACTATCTCTCTTCTACAATATTCTCTCTAATGTAATATTCTTTCTCTTATGTGTTTTCTCCAAATGGGGTAAAAATCTATATAAATTCCTTGCACAGCTACCCAAAAATGCCCTTGGAAGCTTCTCGAGTACATGCTTGCCTTCATGGGCGATTTTCCCTTCAAAGGAGATGCGTCTCACTTGCGTTGGCACTTGCATTTCACAAGTGCAGATGTGCGGCTTGTAGATGTATCAACAGGCTAAAGCAGTGTTTCCTCAAGGCCTCTTGCATTGGAACTTGTGGTCTGCAGATACTCACTTGTGGTATGCAGATCTAGTTCCATCAACATCCTAAATCCTCTTGCATGGCACCAACTGAATGCAAGTGTAGACTTGTGGCACGCATGTCCTTATTTTTTCTCCAGTAGATTGCTTTCAGTTCAATTCCTTCATCTTCGTCGTTTCAACTAAATACCTGCACAAAAGAGGAGAAAAGGGATAAAACCCTGCTAAATAGCATTACAATGAAGCAATGACTCATGCTTAAGAGTCAAATGAGTTGGTAAATTACCAAGTCATCAAACCGCCAAACTTGAACTATTGCTTGTCCTCAAAGCAAAGCATTTACTAACAAATGGAATTGAGTTAAGCTTATCATATCATGGGGGTTGCACACAGGGACCACTAAGACTCAAAATACCCCAAAATCACAAAAAAAACTCAAAGATTTAAAAAAACTCAAACAAGTGCACAAACTTCAATTGGTACCACCACAAGAACTCAGCAAATGTCACCATCATTCTTTCAATTCAGATCGGGGGCATTTTCATTTCAATCAAAATCAACAAGCATCTCAAATCATTGACATCAAACCTTCAAGGTTTGCCTAGAAGCTCAATGCACAGCTTATCACATTCATACCTCTCAATTGAAATCAAGACTTTCACATTTACTCCAAGGATGTAATGCCACTCACCAAAAGAGAGAATCCTACTCATAATTATGCAATTCACACAGTAGGGATTATACGATGATCTAAAAATGCTAACTCTCTCAAAGATATTCAAGTGCACACACATTGAACCATAGGCTTTTCCTTTATGTAAATCACCACTAATGTAGAGTAGAAAAGCTTGGAATCACTAAGGACTTATGGGGCATAATATAGGCTAGGGGAAAGGGTAGGACATCATTTAGTTTAAGTGATTAGAACCTTCCTAACGCTCTTGTGATACAAATCAAATATCCTCCTCACAACATAGAGCCAACTCCACCTTATCTCTCCTTTTCACAATCCAAGTTTTCGCAAAGAGACACCCTTCTAAACACCTTTGATTTCCACATTGATGTCACGACCCGATTTCACATCCTGGATGCGACACGATACTTAGGATCACACATGACCCCAAACAAACCCATGGTAAAGCATACTTCTACTAAGATTGATCTGTTGAAAATAATAATAAGAGGAAGCTGACTAAAATGACAAGAAAATACTGATTTATAAAAAAATCTGAACAAACACTTAAAAGAATAAACCAAGTTGAATCTATAAATATTGTCTGGAAGCCTTCTAAAAAACTAATGAGTTGCTGGGACAAACACCCAGCTAACTCTAATATCTGGAAACTAAACTATAAACCATAAACTGAAAAGGAAACTCTGACCCTCAGCAGATGAGGACTCACCACTGGAATCTGCTTGAGAATCGCCGAGAGAACTAGTTGCGATGTTGAGGCTGTGTACCTGAGCCTATATCAAAAAATGATATAGAAAATAGAAATATGTGATTAGTACTTTAAATGTACTGAGTATGTGACATGTAACTAAAAAATACATATATTGAGTACTGGTAAGCTGAACTGTATTATTGCAAATATTGACTGAAATCTATAAGTATGGACTAGACTGAGAACCATGATTGTATTGAAATATTGGGAGAGTCTATAACTGACATATAACCACATGAGCTAGACGTAGAGTTTGATGTATACACCCCATTGAAGAGAGCCCACCATACTTAGCCAAGGTATAGTGGCTAAACTGTGTGATCACTGTCTGGGGCCCATTTCGGGCTAATAACCTATGGTGGCATGTAGTTCTAGGAACTTGGGTGCGTTGAACTCCAGCTCGCTCGGTGCTAAGTACTACTCCAACTGGAAACCTAATTATGTCTAACTATGCTGATAGCTTAAAACTGATGTCCTAAATCTAAGTCAGAACTACTTATTTGGAAGTGCTTTGAGAGTCCAAGGACCTAAAAGAAATTGGGTTCTAAGACTTGTTAGAGCTGCTTTGTCTAAAAGTGCCGCAACAATCTAAAGGACAACAATCATGCTGATAAAGTGATAATACTGAATATACTGAGTGTTGGCTATAATACTGAGATTGAACATACTAAAGCATTAACTTTCTGTTCGTGTGTCTATACTAACATTCATAATACAGGTGAAAATATCATAATAATAAAAAATTCATTTCTAAGTTCTAAATCATGCAAGTTTTATTCAAATATCACACTAAGGATCAGGGTTAAGAAAGCAATCTGTATGAATAAAACTAAGACGTGAATTTAAGTTAGGAAGGATCATGTAAATTTAGAGAAATAACAAGGTTTTAAGAATTTCTTAACAGATTCAAAACCCTAGCTTCAAATCTTCTATAGGACTAGAATTTAGAAATTTTTCTGAAAATAGTTTCGGTCATAAGGAGGAAAGGAAACCCTTGTTGATGTCCTACATACCTGAAGGAGAATCCTTGAGAACTAGCGTGGAAGATCTAAAGAAAGATGGATGCCCTAGATCTTGCTTGGAACTAGCTGTCTGAGTTTTCTACGTATTGATTCTGTAAGTTCTGGGAGAGGATGAGAGGAGAACTCCCTAAATTCCACTCTAACCGCACCCCAAAGGATGTTGTTTAGGAGTTAAAATAGCGGGAAGGGCCATGACCCGAGTCTATACCCTGGATGAGACACAGTACTTGGAGTCACAAGTAACCCCAAGCCAAGCTATTGTCTATCATAACACTAGTAATTTGAGTAATCATAGCATAAGATTAAATAAATAAACCATTTATGGAAAACTGAATAATAAAAGGTTTTACATCTGAAAGCGAAACTGAAAGTCTGAATCTATGTCCGAAAGCCATCTACAATTGATGAGTTGCTAGGACAAGCCCCCATCTAACTCTAAATTCTAACTGAATGAAAATAATTGAAGGAAATAAACATAATCCTCTAAATATAAGGACTCACCACTAGTACAGCTGATGTCACCTGGAGAAGATCTACTAGCGGTGCGGAGGCTAAGAACATGTGCCTGTATCATGACACGTTACAGCATAGAAGGTATGCATTAGTACTTTGAATGTACTGAGTAACTGGGAGAAAATATAACATAAGGAACAAATAACTGAATTGTAATGACATGCAATGACCAACTAAAATACTAAAACTGAACAAACTGAAATATAACTGAAATGATGAAAATGACCCTGTTGGATGGTCGTAGACACGCCCTGAATCAAAGATACTGATCTGAAATAACTGTACTAAACTGATCTGGACTAAGTAAACTGAAGTTGTTATGAGATGATCTAAATTGAGACTATACTGACTAGTGGGAGAGGCTATAACTGATATATAACCATGTGAGCTAGACGTGGAGTCCGATGTATACACCCCATCGGTAGGACCCAATATACCTTGCTAGGGTATAAAGGCATGAACTAGGTGATCATAAGTATGGGGCCATAAGGCCAATAAAAATAACCTACAGTGGCAACGTAGTTCTGAGAATCTGGATGTGCTGGAACCCTGGTCCGCTCGGTGCTAAGTTCTACTCCCACTGGATAGTCCTAGACTGACTACTAAGCTGATAGCTCAAAACTGGGGTCCAAGACNGCTGATAGCTCAAAACTGGGGTCCAAGACTAAGTCAGGAGTACCTATCTATAAGTACCCTGAGAGTATTATTGGACCTGATTCTGTAACTGATGTTCTAAGATTGGCCAGAGCTGCTTATTTGGAAGCGTCGTAACCGTCTAAAGATTAAACTAAAATCTGAAGCTGAGGGTTCTAAGACTGCTCAGAGCTGCTTATCTAGAAGTATCATAACCGCCTAAAGTACCACAAAAATCTCATATCTAATTCTAATAACTGATAATTGGGAGGCACCACTGACACCTCAAGAAAAGACTGTAGTCAAACTGATCAGCTGACATTTCTGAATAATACTTAGTATGCTAATAATCTGACTGAGACTGGACAAACATGCATTTGATTGAGATTTCAACATATACTAACAATATGGGAATTCTAAAACTGATAGAATCAAGCCACATACAAAAATAGTCCAACATGGAAGATTCTAATTTACTGAATTGAGAAACTAGGGCTAAATCATTCTACTAGATGTTAGTTCCACAAAATTTCTAGAAATTGGGAATAATAAAGCAGCTAATATCATGAATAATATTCCACTTGAAATTTAAGGAATTTTTTCTGAAACCCTTCTACATTTCAAAACCACAAGGCTATAACTGATAGAAATTTAGAAAGAATTTTGGGGACACAAGGGAAGAACAATTCCCTTATTGAATTCCCACATACCTAGTGAAGAATTTCCAAAGAGCATCCCTTGAGAATCTGAGAAGAAGCTGACTGCCCTAGTTCTTGCTCTGAGAGTTTCTGAGAGAAAACTTATGAAATAATTTTCTGAGGGGATGAGAGGGGTGAAGTAATCGTCAATTACCCCTCTAAATTCCCTTAAAATCACTCAAAACGGCGTAGTTTAGGGATTAAAAAGGTGATAAATTACAAAAATATCCCTGAAAAAAATCTGGAAAAACTAGCGGCAAGGGACCAATGGGTCACTCAACGAGTTATTAGTTGAGACCACGACTCATTGGGACTAGTCGTTTGTCCTACAGCCTGGGTTATGGCTCATTGGAAGGGGAAATAAGAGGTACCACAAAGGTCTTTGGTTCTTCCCTTGGTCACTAGATAGAAATTCTAGTAGAACTGACAACGGGCAACACAACGACTCGTTGGTGGCCCCAACGAGTCATTGTGTCGAGTCGTTACCTTCACTAGAAAAATTATTAAAATCCTTTACCTAATGCGATGGGTGGTCACAATGACTTTTTTTGTGAGACAAGGGGTTGTTGCTACCACTCGTTGTCACTGAAGAAGGTTTTTGGGACTCTCAACCAATGACTCACTCCATGAGTCATTGTAACACACGACGACTCGTTAGTTGAGTTGTGGGGTCCTGGAAGAGAGATTTATGAGCTAGGGACCAACAAGTGACACGACGACTTGTTGTTTCTCACAACGGGTCGTTCCATGTCCCGTTGATTCCCGAAGGACCAAACAGGGCTAACCACGACTGACACAACGAGTCGTTAGAGATAACCAAGACTCATTGTCTCAGTCGTTCTGAGGCAACTTTTCTAGTTTTCTTCTGGATTTTTCTTGCAAGGTATGAGTTTGGTCTAGAAAAGTTTCAGGGTGTTACAATATCTCCCCCTTGAGATCATTTGTTCTCGAATGAAGGGTAACACTGTTGGAAAACTAGGGAAAAGAGCTGCAATTCCCAGACTGAGGCTATGAACTGATTTCTGAAGGAGTAACTGACTCCGAATTGACTTAGCATGCTGACAGAGCTGATGCAACTAGAATGAACATTGAAAATCAGAATAGAGCTGATGAGTATGGAACTAAAAAGAGTATTGAGGAGGGATTTGGTACCTAATGTTGGAACTAAACTGGAAGGAAATAAATGAGGGTATCTAGCCATCATGTCTGCTTTTGCCTCCCATGTGGCTCCCTCAACTAGCTGGTTCCTCCACAAAACTTTCACTGAAGCAACTTCCTTGTTTCTCAGCTTATGAACCTGATGGTCAAGGATTTGAACTGGGACCACTTCATTAGAGAGACTATCTTTCACTCCCACACTGTCTAGTGGCACAACTGAAGTTGGGTCACCGATTTACTTTTTCAATAGTGACACATGGAAGACTGGGTGCACAGATTCTAACTCTAGAGGTAATTCTAACTCATATCCCACACTACTAATTCTCTTAAGAATTTTGTAGGGTTCCACATATCTCGGACTGTGTTTTACTTTCTTCCTAAACCTCATCACCCCTTTCATGGGTGAAATTTTTAGATAAACCCAATAATATACGGCAAACTCTAACTCTCTTCTCCTCACATCAGTATAGGATTTCTGTCGGCTTTAGCATTTTTTCAACCTCTCTCTGATAGGTTGCACCTTCTAGATAGCATCATGAACTGAGTCTATCCCTATCAGGGTAGCTTCACCAACCTCAAACCACCCTATAGGAGACCTACATCTCCTACCATATAATGCTTTAAACTGGGCCATCTGGATACTGGAGTGGTAACTGTTGTTGTATGCAAACTCGATGAGAGGAAGTTGATCATCCAACTTCCCTTGAAATCAGTCACACATTCTCTCAGCATATCATCCAAGGTTTGGATAGTCCACTCAGCTTGTCCATCTATTTGCAGGTGAAATGTTGTGTTGAGCTTGATCAGGGTACCTAGTCCTCTCTGAAATGACTTCGAGAAATGCAAGGTGAATTGGGTACCTCTATTTGAAATAATGGACAAGGGCACCCCATGAAATCTGACTAACTCTTGGATATATAGCCTAGTATAATCCTCAGCTGAATCTGTAGTTTTAACTGGGAGGAAATGTGTTGACTTGGTCATCCGGTCTACTATCACCCAGATTGAGTCATGTTACCGATGAGTACGAGGTAGACTTGTAATAAAGTTCATATTCACTTCTCCAACTTCCATGTGGGTATGCTGATATCCCGAGTCATTCCCCCCAGTCTCTGATGTTCCCCCTTAACCTGCTGGCAGTTCGGGCACTTAGCCACAAATTCTGCTATGTTCTTTTCACGCTGTTCCACCAGTAAATACCCCGTAGATCACGGTATATCTTAGTGGCACCTAGGTGGATAGAATATCTCAAACTATGTGCTTCAGCCAGTATATGCTGTCTCAAGTCACCTACATCTGGTACACATAGTCTACCCTGGTAACGGAGTACACCATCTCCCCCTTTAGAGAAAGCCTCCTTTTCTGAGGATTTCCTCTTTTGGCTTAAGGAGTATGGGATCTTCATCATTCCTTGACTTAACTTCAACAACTAACAAGGAATATGATCCACTCTGAACTACTACTCTGCCCTCAGCTTAATCAACCAACTACACTCCCAACTGATCTAACTTGTGAATATCCTTTGCCAGTTCTTTTCTGCTCTCTTCAACATGAGTCACGCTCCCCATAGACATTCTGCTTAGGGCATCATCCACCACATTAGCTTTGCCCAGGTGGTATAGCACACTCATGTCGTAATCCTTCAATAGCTCCAACCACCTTCTCTGGCAGAGATTTAAATCTTTCTGATTGAACACATACTGAAGGCTCTTGTGATCAGTGAAAACATCCACGTGAGCCCTATAAAGGTAGTGCGTCCATATTTTCAATGCAAACACCACTGCTGCCAACTCAAGGTCATGAATCGAATAGTTCCTTTCATGAACCTTGAGTTGTCTGGAGGTGTAAGCTATCACCTTACCCTGCTGCATCAGAACGCAACCGAGTCCATCTCTAGAAGCATCATAATACACTACGAACCTATCTATTCATTCCGGTAAAGTTAATACTGGAGCAGTAGTGAGTCGAGTCTTCAACTCTTGGAAACCCTACTCACACGCATCTGACCACTAAAATTTCACCTTTTTATGAGTCAACCTAGTCAGAGGAGATGCAATAGAGGAAAAACCTTCCACAAAACATCAATAATAACTGGCTAGACCCAAGAAACATCTGATTTGGGTTGGGGAAGTAGGTCTTGGCCAATCTTTTACTGCTGCTATCTTTTGAGGATATACCTATGTACCCTCACCCGAACCATGTGACCAGGAAAGTCATAGACTTCAACCAGAATTCACATTTGCTGAACTTAGCGAACAACTGGCGGTCTCTGAGCGTCTGTAGCACTATTCTCAGATGGTTAGCATGTTCTTCCTCACTTCTGGAGTATATCAGAATGTCAATACAATGACGAACATTTCTATATATGGCTTGAAAACCCTGTTCATCAGGTCCATGAAAGTTGTGGGGGAATTAGTTAGTCTTAAGGACAAAACCACAAATTCATAATGACCATACCGAGTTTTGAAAGCTGTTTTCAGTATGCCACATTCTCTGACTCTTAGTTGATGATACCCTGACCTGAGATCTACCTTGGAGAAACAACTGGCTCCCTAAAGTTGATCAAACAAGTCATCAATCCTTGGTAGGGGATACCTACTCTTAACTGTTACCTTATTCAATTGACGATAATCGATACATATTCTGGTCTTTCTTTTGCATAAATAATACTGGAGCACCCCATGGAGAGATGTTGGGCCTGATGAAACTGTTATCAAGGAGGTCTTTTAGCTACTCCTTCAACTCGTCAAGCTCAGCTGGAGCCATTTTGTAAGGAGGGATAGAGATGGGTTGACTGTCTAGAAGGAGATCTATGCCGAAGTCTATTTCCCGCTCAGGAGGAACTCCAGGAAGATATTTGGGAAACACGTCGGGGAATTCCTAACAACTGAAACTGACTGGATAGTTGGGGTCTCAGAGCTAGAATCTTTGACCCGAGCTAGATGATAGATACACCATTTAGAAATAAGCTTTCTGGACTTAAGGTAGGAAATAAACCAACCCTTAAGCGTTGAACTACTATATATCCACTTTAAAACTAGCTCATTAGGGAATTGAAATCTGACGACTCTAGTTCTGCAGTCGACTGAGGCATAACCAGAGTGTAACCAATCCATGATAAGAATGAGACCAAAATTTACCATGTCTAACTCTACGAGATCAGCTGGAATGACCTTATTCAAGATTGAGATTGGGCAGTTTCTATACACCCGATTGGCTCTAACTGACTCACCAACTGGGGTAGAGACTGAAAATGGTTCTAAGAGGACAGTTACATATGGATTCATGAATGATAGTGTGGCTCCTGGATCTAGTAGGGTATACACATCTAGATGGAAAATATGTAATATACCCGTGACCACATCAGATCTCCAGATCTTGACGAGCGAACAAAGCATAAAACGGTTTTGGCACTGACCATCATCCGTACCTGAAGTGTTGGCCTGCTGAAGCTGCTGAAGGGGTAGAATGTGATCTCCCCTATCCTGATGTCGATGACCTAGTTGTCCACACCCAAAGCAACCCTCTCGGCGCTGGAGGCATTCCCCTAGATGGTTCTTGCCACACTTAGGACAAGCTGGGTAGTGGTTGCTGGTGCTATGACTCTGGGACTATGAGACAAATGCTCCACCCCTTCGATCCTTGCGGGATCGAAAAGTAGGGGCGCTAGCTGAAGTGGGTGTTGGATCTCTCTGCTGCTGTTGCTGCTACTGTGAGTGACTACTACCGCCATACCTCTGGTGGCCATAATCTGATTGGCCAATCCTAGCCCGCCTATTCTCCCGCTCCAAGTGTTTCAGCTTTTTTGCCTCAATCTACTAGGCATGAACGATGAGGCAGGAGAGGTCAATACCTTTGATAAGTATTGCAGTCCTGCACTCCTTAAGGACCAAGTTCGATACTCCATTGACGAACTTCAGCATGCGAGCCCTTAGCTCGGTTACCATCTCCGGAGCATATTTTAACAACCGCGTGAACTCCAGTGCATACTCTTTCACCGTCCTATTGTCCTATTTCAAATTCATGAATTCTACCACCTTAGCCTCCCTTAGCTCCCGAGGGAAGAATCTATCTAGGAAATCTATTGTGAACTCCTCCCACTCCACCGGTTCCGCTCCCGCTGTTCTCCCTTCCTTCCACTGATCGTACCAGCTCTAGGCTACCCCTTTCAACTGGTAGGCAGCCAGGTCAGCACTCTCAGGGGAGCTAACACCCATAATCTAGGAGATCTTTCGTACATCATACACGAACTCCTATGGGTCCTCTCCCACCTTAGATCCATGGAAGGCTGGAGGGTTCATCTAGGTGATGTCCCGAACTCAGGAAGATGTTGCGGACCCATTCGTGTTAACTGGAACAACCTGCGTGTTCACCTGGTTCGTGACTGTCTATGCCAGCAACTAAATTGCCTCTTTGAACTCTACTGAGGACATTGGGTCTGTTACACCCCGTAAAATTCCCGACACATAGATGGCCTATTCACATGTTGGTTAAGAGTATTAGAATGCCATACATGCTATAAAAAGGCCCGGGGGAAAGATCGGACAAGCGCCAAGTCGGCGCGTCGCAAGGCAAAATGCGACTTATAAATCGCATTCCAGGAATGCGACTTATAAATCG
>JACEIK010017849.1:0-11568 GCA_018107945.1 Datura stramonium | reverse complement strand
TCCGGCTAGTGCTATATAGATCCAGGTCTCCAGGTCCAGCCGCATGACTAGATACGCTTCTTTCTCTTCCAGCTGCTAGCTGTGATTTCTCATTTTTCGAGGACGTGATTTATATTCTTATTTTATCTTGTTTTCAATTTTCAGACTTGTGGAGTTAGCTGGGGGCTTGTCCTAGCAACTCATCAGTTTATTAGAAGGCTTATAGACTTGTTAGACAAGATTAGTGTTGTATTTAAATGTTATTATGTAGTCATTTTGATTTATATAAGTTTTTGTCAGTTCTTCCGCTTTTTCATGATGTTAGATGTTTCTCATGTTAGTTGCATGTGATGATTATGCCATGGGTCGACTTGGAGCCTCTCGGGGTTCCTTATCCCGTGTCTACGATCCGGGTCTACTCTCGGGTCGTGATAGTATCAATCATGAGCATGATCCAAGCATGTTTCTAATGTTGAATTATGATTAATGGACATATTTTACAATGTTTCAATTACAAATTATGTTTTCAAGTTTTACAAATTATAATGTCATCGATAGAAGTTCATGAAAGTTGAGATCTATGATGTGTATTCAAACATGAAGAGATGTATGTGATAAAAGTATGATTTTGAATTACCCATGCCCATGTTCTGGTTTTCGAATGATCAAGTCTAATTCAAGAATGTTTAATTATTGGGAAAACCTATATAATAAAGTATGTTTCATAATTTATCTAAATTTCATGTTATTAGCTTACCACATAGTTTTGGAGTCTAGACTCCCACTCTTTTCAGCTTGTGGTATGGTTTGAGCCAAGGCTCCTCATGTTATGATTTCAGATTTATGCATATTTTTTATGAGTCAGCTTCATCACTAGATGATGGTCAGCTTCATTGAAAAATGATGGAGAGCATATGCATATTTTTGGGAGTAGTGTGTAGCACCGAGTAGGATAAGAGTCAGTCAACCCTGTGCCCCAAAACTACGCGCCAATGTAGGTTTACATATATACTTTGGGACCTCCCTTGTGAGCTTCCCCTTCCCCCAAAGGGCCTTGAGCTTGATATCGATATCATGGTAGCATCCTTAGCCCTGGCAAGACTTTCGACGGCTCTGCCTACTTGAGTGTGATAGTTGGAACTACGTAAGCTCTATCGTGATAATGTCGGTTATATGACGAGTCTCCTATTATTCCTTATGATTTCAGTTATGCATGTTCATTAGTCATGATATTATGTTTTTAGCAGGTTTGACCCAATGTCCAGTTTTAATTATGATTAGCAGTTTTTCAGCTTTGGGTCATTCAATTAAGTTATATTCAGATTATGATTTCATAAATAGCATGCAACCCTTACTCTCAGAATCTTATCTTGATTATGTTTTTATGATATGCATGATTTATGATTTTATTTACTTAGTGGTTTTACTTACCTTACATAGTCGGTACATTCCACGTACTGACCGCATACTCTATGTTCTATCATTTTATGATACGGGCTCAAATATTCATGACTCAGTCCCCTAAGTAGCCAAACTCTCAGTAGTAGCATCTTCCAGTCTCAGTTGGTGAGTCCTCATCTTCTAAGGGCCTTTTATCAGTTGTATTGAGTATTTTCAGTTTCAGACTATAGTGAGTTAGTTGGAGTCTTGTCCCATTAACTCGTCAGTAGTAGAGGCTTTTCAGACATAGCATGTATTCAGTTTTCAGCCTTGTGTTATATGTTCAAATGTTATGGTATTTTCAGACTTCCACTTTATCATACATATTGGACCTCGGCTTAATTATGTTTATTTTGGATATCATGTTCATGTCATGGGTCGACTTCGAGTCTCTCGGGGTTCTTTGTCCTATGTCTTGATTCGGCCCATGTTTGGATCGTGAAAAACTTGGTATCAAAGCATTAGGTTTTGAAGTGTTCTAGGTTGTCTGAAAGCCGCTTTAAGTAGAGTCTTTTTCATGGGTGTGAAGCACACCACACTTATAAAGAAGAGGCTACGAGACGTTTTTGAAAATGTTCCCTTCTTTCATGATCTAAGTCGTGCGATGAAATGTCTCTATCCCTGTAACTCGTGCTATACGCATTTAAAGAATCATGCCTCCTTGCCGAGCTAACAGAAGAAGAAACGGGAATGGAAATAGCCCTGAGAATGAAAATAGGGATGGACACCAGCAGGCCCCACCAACCCATGAGGATCATGTACCCAAGCAGGTTTCCCCCACGTTTCCCCAGGTTTCAATAGGGAGGTCTCCCTATATGTTGTCACTGATATGTTACGAGTATTCCACCTTGATGTATATGTATTGTTAGATCCAGGGGCTACTTTCTCTTTTATGACGCCCTATGTTGCTAGAAGTTTCGAAGTCAGTATCGAAATCCTATCAGAACCCTTCTCAGTCTCTACTCCAGTCAGTGATTCGGTTATAGCTCTCGGGTATATTGAAATTTCCCTGTCACCGTCCTTCTAAAGATCACTTCAGCGGATTTAGTAGCCATGATCGATTTTGATGGAGTGGGGATTACCTTGAAGCGGATTTCAATTTCATAGCTTTTGCCTTCCCTGCTCTCTTTGTTTTTATTCGGAACTCAGTTTCACCACTCTATCTCACTATGGCTACTCGCTCCTTAATCTTATTCTTTTTCTGATCCTGCTTCAGATTCTCTTTCAGCTTGGAAACAAGCCCTTATTCCTATCGGTTGAGTAGCCCAAGCTCCTTAAAGAGTATTGTCCCCTCTCCTGTAAAAGAAAGAGGTTGATGCACCCAGCTACCCGATGTGGTATCGCATTTAATAGAAATGGTAGCTTTTAGGCGTGATCTATCTCTCTGCTTTTCATAGTCAAGATGTGCCCGTGGGATGAGACTTTAGGGCTTTAGGGAGAGACTCTCTTATCCTTCACTCTTGCCTATAATATAAAAGAGGTCAAAGATCGAGTCGTCTGTTCATAGTTTCACTTTGCTTCTGCCATTCTGTTTCCCTCGGACTATTAAGGGAAAGAAAGGCAAGGAAACCTTGGTATGCACGAGACAAGCATAAGGCACCAACCAAAAGTACTCTTTCGGAATCATTTGGATTCGAGGCGAAACCCCTCTCCGCCGTTACGAAGTTCTTCTACTCTAATCCCTGAAATCGAAGGTCAGCTGACTGAGTAGTTAGTATTGATTCATGCAAAGATGCTCCTTTGAATCTAGAGTAAGGAATTGTCCACCTCATCACCCCGAAGAGCAGTGGCTCTGTAGTGTCAGTAGCGGAATGTTCTATCAATCGGGAAAGGTTTTTGGTGACAAGACTTGGAGATATTAGAAGTGAGAATGCTGACATGAGTAACAAAAAATCCTGTGAAAAACACAATCGCCTGCCAGTGGAAGGTTTTCTATGTTCAGCCAATCTACGCAGAGTGAATCGGTCTCTAAGGAACCCCCGAAAGGGCTACCGTCCGATGGGTACACACGCCCATGAAGCTCCGGCGGAAAGGGAAGGCCTGCCAGGCCGTATGCCCATGCGTGCAGGATTCTTCGAAAAAGCGCGGGCTGACTCGGAGACCTGGGACCATGGATTAGTAATGAATGAAGGGAAGCTCTTCGAGCTTTCTCTACCAGCGGCTTATGTAGTGGTCGGACTTATAAAGCTCGTTAAGCCATTTTCATCATGGATTGGCTATAAGCATATTATGCCCAGTCAATTGTAGAACCCGTGCAGTAGAGTTTAGATTTCTGGGTGAGTCAGTCCTAGAGTGGAAGGGTAGTTCAGTTGTGCCTGTAGGTCGTTTCATTTCCTACCTTAAGGCCAAAAAGATGATTTCTAAAGGTTGCGTGTACCATCTAGTTAGGGTTAAGGATGCTACATCCGAAAGCCCAACTATCCAATCAATTCTTGTAGTGTGTGAGTATCCAGAGGTGTTTTCATATACTTTTTTGAGAATCCCTCCCTAGCGGGAGATCGACTTTGGTATTGACCTTCTTTCCTATACGCAGCCTATATCTTTTCCTCCTTATAGAGTGGCTCCATTTGAGCTAGAGGAGTTGAAGGAGCAGTTGAAAGACCTCTTAGACAAGGGTCTTATCTGACCTAGCAAATCCCCGTGGGGTGCACCACATTCTCTTAATCCACAAGAAGGATGGTTCTCTTCATATATGCATTTGATTATCGGCAATTGGAAAAAGTTAGCATCAAGAACAGGTTTCCTCTCCCCAGAATTGATGACTTGTTTGACCAGCTCCAAGGTGCCAAGTGTTTCTCAAAGATAGACCTCAGATCCGAATACCATCAGCTCAGGGTTCGGGAGAGTGACATCCCGAAGACAGCCTTCAGGACTCGATATGGTCACAATGAGTTTGTCATGTCTTTTGGATTAACGAATGCTCCTGCAACTTTTATGGATTTGATGAACAAGGTGTTCAAGCTATACTTGGATATGTTCATGATTGTGTTCATAGATGACATCCTCATATACTCTTAGAGGAGGAGGCGCATGCCGCTCATTTGAGGGTGGTGCTATATACCTTGAAGGATTGTCAATTGTATGCTAAATTCAGCAAATGTGAGTTTTGGTTGAACTCGACAGCATTTTTGGGTAATGTGGTGTCAAGTGAGGGTGTACAAGTGGACTCTCAAAAGATAGAAGCGGTGAAAAATTGGCCTAGTCCAGCTAGTCCTTCGGATATCAGGAGTTTCTTGGATTTATCTGGTTACTATCAAAGGTTTTTTTAAGGGTTTTCATCCATTGCAGCATCATTAACTAAGTTGACCAAGAAGAAAGTGAAGTTTCAATGATCGGAGGCTTGTGAGAAAAGCTTTCAAGAGTTGAAGACTCGACTCCTCTCAACACCGGTGTTGACCCTACCTGAGGGTACTGATTGTGGTATATTATGATGCCTTGAGTTATAACCTATGCTTCCAGGCAGCTGAAAATCCATGAAAAGAATTACTTGACTCACGACCTCGATTTGGCGGCGATATTATTTGCCTTTAAGATTTGGAGACACTATTTGTACAGGGTCCATGTGGATATGTTTACGGACCACAAAAGACACATATTCACCCCGAAGGATCTAAATCTACATTAGAGAAGGTGGTTGGAATTTCTTAAGGATTATGATACAAGTATCCTTTATCATTTGGAAAAGAAAATGTGGTGGCAGACGCTCTTTGCAGGCTTTCTATGGAGAGTGTATCTCATGTAGATGAGGAAAGGAAAGAGTTAGAGAAGGATGTACATCGTCTTGCATGGATAGGAGTCTGTCTTGTTGACTCGACAGATGGAGGTGTCATTGTTCAGAATGGGTCAGAATCTTCATTGGTGACTGAGGTAAAATCTAGACAAGATGAGGATTCTACTTTGGTAAATTTGAAGGAAGCCGTTCAAAATCAAAAAATAGAAGTTTTCTCCAAAGAGGGAGATGGTGTGCTACGACATCAGGGTCATTTGTGTGTACCGGGTGTTGGTGGCCTAAGGTAGCAGATGTTGCATGAGGCTCATGGTTCTAGAAGGTCCATTGGTGGAAAGGCATGAAGAAGGACATAGAAGAGTTTGTGGCTAGGTGCCCGCATTGTCAATAGGTGAAGGTTGAGCATTAGAGGCTGAGAGGTGTGCTCGAAGACACTAGTATCCCTACTAGGAAGTGGGAGGAAATAAATGTGGACTTCATTACAGGGTTGCCTCGTACACACCTATAGTATAACTTCATTTGGGTGGTTATAACCAAGTTGACTAAGGCAGCTCATTTTCTACCGATCAAGACTACCGATTCAACGGAGGATTATGCTAAGCTATACAATCAAGAGTTAGTTCAGTTGCATGGATTTCCCTTTTCAATCATATCAGATAGAGGTACTCAGTTTACCTTCCAGTTTTGGAGATCATTTCAGAAGGGACTCGATACTCAGGTCAAGCTTAGCACAACATTTCACCCCCAAACAGATGGTCAGGCCGAGCGGACCATTCAGACTCTTAAGGATATGATGAGAGTGTGTATGATTGATTTCAAGGGTAGTTGGGATGATCATTTTTCAGTCATTGAGTTTGCATATAACAACAACTACTATTCTAGCTTTCAGATGGCTTCGTTTGAGGCTCTCTATGGGAAAAGATGTAGATTACCTATTGGTTGGTTCGAAGTCAGTGAAGCTACATTAGTGGGACCAGATTCAGTCCATGAGGCCATGGAGAAAGTTCAATGTAATAACCCAGAAGTGCCTAACACTAGACTCGGGATTTGAAATAAGAAGCAGTAGGAAATCTGAGATTTCTTCTCAGAGCAACTCGTTGTATGGGTCGTTGGTGGGTCTAACGGCCCGTTGGATGAGCCTGTGGTGAGACTCTGCAGAATTGTCCTAGGGAGTAATGGTACTAGGAATGACCCACTATTTTATATAAAGGGTCGTTGTGAAGGTGCTCTTGTTCAAAGAGCGCTGGCACGAGTCATGGGACGACTCATTGTTCTAAACAACAAGTCGTTGTGTATCCATTGGGAGGATTTTCAGGATGGGAGTAGTGGTGACAACGGTTGGCAACGACGAGTTGTTGGAGATGGTAATGACTCGACCTGTCCAGCCGTGGTGGAAGGCCTGAAATAGGAAACAGGGATGAGACAATGAGCAAAGTAACAGGTTGTGGGATTAAGGGATGACTCATTGTGTTGGTCGTTGCTTCGAATAGTGGCTAATTTTCTGTGAGTTTAGTAAGGGAAACTATGTAACTTCTAAGACCCTAAGACCTATACTACATTGTTTTAAGCTCAGAAAAGGGTGTTTTAAGAGGATTAAACTCATTCAAAAACCATACTCTTCCATGCATGCAACCTAAAGGGTTCTAAGGGTGATCAAGCTTAGGATTCATCAAGTTCTTCCCCAAAATCCATTCGGCTTTCAAGACGGTTGGTGAAATCAAATTCTTTCAGGTATGTAGAGTTATGAATGGGCGTAATCATTCACACCCATGCCCAATCCCTCTTTAATTCATGAAATTCTAGTTGATCAATCTATGATGTTTTAACCCAACATGTGAATTCTGTAAGTATCAATCATGGGTATGATCTAAGTATGTTTCTAATGCTAAATTATGATTAATGGGCATATTTTATAATGTTTTCAATTATAAATTATATTTTTAAGTCTTATAAATTATGATGTCCATCCATGAAAATTGAGATCCATGATATATGTATTCAAGCATGATGAGATGTATATGATGAAAATATAATTTCGAATTACCTATGTCCATGTTCATGTTTTCGAATGATCAAGGCTATTTCAAGCATGTTTAATTATTGAGAAAGCCCATATAATCAAGTATGTTTCATGATTTATCTAAATTTCATGTTATTAGTTTACCACATGGTTTTCGAGTCTAGACTCCCACTCTTTTAATCTTGTGGTATGGTTTGAACCAAGGCTCCTCATGAATGATTTCAGATTTATGCATGTTTGTTATGAGTCAGCTTCATCACTAGACGATGGTCAGCTTCGTTTAAAAATAATGGAGAGCATATGCATATTTTTGGGAGTAGTGTCTAACACCCCGTAGGCTAAGGGTCAGTCAACCCTATGCCTTGGAACTATGCTCCAACATAAGTTTACATATATTTTTTGGGATCTCCCTTGTGAGTTTCCCCTGCCCCTAAGGGGCCTTCATCTTGATATCGATATCATGATAGTGTCCTTCTCCCTGGAAAGGCTTTGGACAGGTCTGCCCACTTGAGTGTAATAGTTGGGACCATAAAAGGTCTATCGTGGTGATGTCGGTTATATGATGAGTCTCCCATTGTTCCTCATGTTTTCCGTTATGCATGTTCATCAGTCATGTTATTATGTTTTCAGTAGGTTTGACCCAATGTTTAGTTTTACTTATGAGTATCGTTTTCACCTTTGGGTCATTTGATTCAGTTATAATTAAATCATGTTTCCATATAATAGCATGCAAGCTCTATTCTCAAACTCTTGTGATGAAATGTTTTGTGTTATGCATGATCACCGATTTTACTTAGAGGTTTTACTTACCTTACATACTCGCTATATTCCATGTACTGACGCATTCTCTATGTTGTATCATTTCATGATACAGGCTCAAATATCCAGGCTCAGTCTTGCCAGTAGCCAAACTCTCAGTTTTAGCATCTTTCAATCTCAGTTGGTGAGTTCTCATCTTTTGAGGTCCCTTTATCAGTTGTATGGAGTATTTTTAGTTTCAGACTATAGTGAGTTAGTTTGGGTCTTGTCCCATCAACTCATCAGTAGTAGAGGCTTTTCAGACATAACATGTATTTTGTTTCAGTCGTGTGTTATGTATTAAGATGTTATGATATTACCAGTCTTCCTCTTTATTATACATGTTATCTTCCATTTGATTATGTTGAATTCAAATGTCATGTTCATACCATGGGTCAATTATATTCAATTCAGATGTCATATTCATTCCATGGGTCGACTTGGAGCCTCTTGGGATTCTTTGTCCCGTATCTCGATTCAGGACTATGTTCGGATCGTAACAAACTCTGTGTCAAAGCATTATGTTTTGAAGTGTCCTAGGATATTTGAAATCCACGTTAAGTAGAGTCTTTTTTCATGGGTGTGAAGTGTGACACACTTATGACGAAGAGGGTACGAAACATTTTAGGAAATGTTCCCTTCTTTCATGATCTAAGTTATGTGATGAAATATCTCTCTATCCTTCTAACACGTGTTATACGCATTTGCAGAATCATGCCTCCTTACTGAGTTAACAGAAGAAGAAATGGGAATGGAGATGGCCATGAAAATGGCAATGGGGATGGGCACCAGCAGGCCCCACCAGCCCATGAGGAGCATGTACCCGAGCAGGTTGCCCATGTAGAGTTTAGGGCAGCCATACAGATGCTACCTCAAGCCTTGACCGCCCAGGTCAATCAACAGGTGGTGGCGCATGTCCGTTATAATGGGAATGCGGTAGCGGAAAGAGTTAGAGATTTTCTAAGGATGAACCCTCTAGAGTTTCTTGGGTCAAAGGTGGACGAGGATCCACACGAGTTTATTGATGAGGTTCCGAAGATCACCTAGATAATGGGGGTGATGGGAGAGGAGTGCAACAATATACCCTTGTATCAATTGAAAGGGGTTGTGCATATTTGATTCAAGCAATGGAAGGACAGCAGGGAAGTTGGAGTAGGCCCTATTCATTGTGATGAGTTCCATGCCACATTTCTGAACCAATTCTTCTCTCGTGAGATGATGGAGATTAAAGAGCCGAGTTTGTGAACCTGAAGAAAGGGAAGATAAAAGTTCAGGAGTATGACTTGGAGTTTACTCACCTGTCCAAGTATGCACATGAGAAGGTGGTAGATCAGAGGGCCCGAGTGAGTCGGTTCATGCATAGGATATCAAACTACTTGGTCAAAGATTATCGGACCGCGATGCTGCATTAGGACATTGACTTTCCCCAAATAATTATGTACGCCCAGCAGATGGAGGTGGTACAGGTGAATGAGTGGGAGAGAGAGGCCAAGAGGGCTAGGATTGATAGCTCCAAATTCTCCCAGCAAAGACTTAGTGGGCACCGTCAGCAGTCCTACCATAGATACTCAGCCCCAGTGCCATCAGCTATGAGTGTGCCATCCAGATCAGGCGCGACCAAAGGGGACAAGCCTCAAGCTCTAGAGGTTAGGGTAGCAGACCCACAGAGTCCAACATTCCAGAATGTGCTAGGTGTCGCCGGAGATACACGAATCAGTGCTTAGAAGGTTCAGGTGCTTGTTTTTGGTGTGGGAAGCCCAGCCATATGCTTAGGGATTGCCAGCAGCCAGACACGGCCATGATAGGGGAAAAGGCCCAGCCTCCAATTCAGCAGCTCCACTAGCACACCCATCTCAATAGGGGGCATCTACTAGCACGGGTGGTGGTCATCACCAAAACAGATTATATGCCCTAGCATCTCGTCAGGAGCAGGAGGTCTCCCTAGATGTAGTCACTGGTATGTTACGAATATTCCACCTTGATGTACATTCATTGTTAGATCCAGGGGCAACTTTGTCTTTTGTGACTCCCTATATTCCTAGTAGTTTCAAAGTCAGTCCCAAAATCCTATCAGAACCCTTCTCAGTCTCTACTCTAATCGGTGATTCAGTTATAACTCGATGGGTATATAGAAATTCCCCTGTCACAGTCCTTCAGAAAGTCACTTCAGCAGATTTAGTAGAGCTAGCCATGGCCGAGTTTGATGTTATCTTCGACATGGATTGGATACATGCATGTTATGCCTCAGTGAATTGTAGAACCCATGCAGTAGAGTTCAGATTTCCGGGTGAGCCAGTCCTAGAGTGGAAGGGTAGTTCCACTGTGCTTGTAGGTCGCTTCATTTCCTATCTTAAAGCCAGAAAGATGATTTTTAAAGGTTGCATGTACTATCTAGTTAGGGTTTAGGATGCTACGTCCGAAACCCCGACTATCCAGTTGGTTCCTGTATTGTGTGAGTACCCAGAAGTGTTCCCAGATGATTTACCGGGAATCCCTCCCTAGCGGGAGATCGATTTTGGTATTGACCTTCTTCTTGATACGCAGCCTATATCTATTCCTCCTTATAGAATGGCCCCAGCCGAGTTAAAGGAGTTGAAGGAGCAATTGCGGGATCTTTTAGATAAGAGTTTCATTAGACCTAACAAATCCCCATGGGGTGCACCAGTTCTCTTTGTCCGGAAGAAGGATGGTTCTCTTCGTATGTGCATTGATCATCGATAGTTGAACAAAGTTACAATCCAGAACAGGTATCCTTTCCCCAGGATTGATGATTTTTTTGACCAGCTTCAAGGCGCTAATTACTTTTTAAAGATAAACCTCAGATTCGGATATCTTCAGCTCAGGGTTCGGGAGAGTGACATTCCGAAGATAACCTTCAGAACTCGGTATGGTCACTATGAGTTTGTAGTTGTGTCTTTTGGACTAACAAATGCTCCTACAACTTTTATGGGTTTGATAAATAGGGTGTTCAAGCCATATTTGGATATGTTTGTGATTATGTTCATAGATGATATTCTCATATACTCTCGGAGCGAGGAGGAGCATGTCGCTCATTTGAGGGTGGTGCTACATACTCTTTAGGATTGACAGTTATATGCTAAATTCAGCAAATGTGAGTTTTGGTTGAACTCAGTGGCATTTTTGGGTCATGTGCTGTCAAGTGAGGGTGTACAGGTGGACCCTCAAAAGATAGAAGTGGTGAAGAATTGGCCTAGACCAGTTAGTCCTTCGGATATCAGGAGTTTCTTGGGTTTAGCTGGTCACTATCGAAGGTTTGTTGAAGGATTTTCGTCCATTGCAGCACCGTTGACTAAATTGATCCAGAAGAAAGTGAAGTTTCAATGGTCAGAGGCCTGTGAGAAGAGCTTCCAAGAGTTAGAGACTCGACAAACCTCAGCATCAGTGTTGACTCTACCTGAGAGTACCGATGGGTTTGTGGTATATTATTACGCCTCGAGGATCGACCTTGGTTGTGTACTCATGTAGCATGGTAAAGTTATAGCCTATGCTTTTAGGCAGCTGAAAGTCCATGAAAAGAATTACCTGACTCACGACCTCGAGTTGGCAGTGGTAGTATTTTCCTTAAAGATTTGGAGGCACTACC